>CM067538.1:1500000-1745000 GCA_034509925.1 Hirudinaria manillensis
TTGACCTCAAATGTTCAGTCGGGGTTCCATGTGACGGCACTCGGGGCTACTTGTGCCCTTGTGCTGTTGCGATGTCCGGCGATTGGAGATATAATAATTATTATTATTATTATAAATAATATTAAATAATAATTAATTAATTATATTTAGTATTAATAATTATAATAATTTATTTTGGATGGGTTGCTATTATAATAATAATTTATTATTATTAATATTATTATTGTTATTATTATTATGAGGTATTAAATATTTAAATTTCAACTCCATTCTACGTACCCTATAATCAGTCGACTATAAAATTTAAATCTGGAAATGACTGAGAAAATCTCTAAATCGATTGATTGTTGTGTTTGATTGAATTGATTGATTGATTGATTGATTGATTGATTGATTGATTGATTGATTGATTGATTGATTGACCACTCAACATATTGGTGAAGAACAAGCATTTCAATCACAACCAGCCATCGTCGTCATCATCATCATCATCAAGACAGTCGTTAATATTAATTAACTTTGGCTACTATAGATTGATCACGTGATCCATCAAAGGGTTTCGTCGCATGCACACGGACGTATATCATCACGCACACAGGCGCACACACAATCACACGCAAGCGCACACGCAAGCGCACACGGGCACACTCGTGCAGTGTTGATTGTAGCGGTCAGATAAAGTTTCAATTACAAATGGTGGACCTTCAAAAGAGAAACATTCTGCTTTCCTCCCCTTCTTTCTTCTTATCTTCCGATACCGGCGTCCACTCACTGGATGAGTGGGTGGCTGAGTGGACGGACGGACGGACGGATGGATGGACGGATGGATTGGTCTTCGGATGGATGGTCAGTAGGATAACAATGATGTTTGATGGATAGTGTTTAAAACATTATAGTCAATTTAAAATTTTGATTCATAAGTGTGCTCCATTCTCCGGAACTAATTCCCCATAGTTTGATTGCGATGACAATCAATTCATTAGTGGGTGGGTTGGTGGGTGGGTGAGTGAGTGATTAATTAACAATCAATCGATGCGTTTCAATAAATGCTAAATAAGTGTCCAAGCATTCCACAGCAATTCAAAACAGATTCAATTAATTTGCAATTACAATTTCACAAGAACTTTACCAATATGATCATCATCATCATCATCACCAGCAACAACAACAACGATAGCGACAGCGACGACAACAACGCGAGGAATTTAGGACGGCTTCGACCGATTGAAGAAAGAAGGACAAAATGGAAAATGAAAGAATGAAAGAGGAGGAGGAGTAGGAGGAGGAAGAGAATGAGGGAAAAATAAAGAAAGGACATCATAGGAAATTAATTAACCCCGACAAAGACTGTCCGCAGAAGAATTACAAAACGTCCAGACAATGCAACCGATCCAGCAGACGACCGTAACAATGAATCGAAATCCAATGAGTCCTCACTCAAATTCCCCTCCCCAGGAAATCGAGAGGAGTTGTGAGTGGGGCGTTGTTCGTGCTGCCCACCCATACTTCTTCCCCCTTTGGTTTTCCCCCCAATGCCACTCTCTCCCGCGCGTCCTATTCCAACAAAAGTGTGGCTGTAATTCAATTACATCATCACCATCATCATCACCAACAACAACATCATCATCACCATCAACAACAACATCATCATCATCAATTATAACTTATGAGGTTCCTTGAAAAATGAAGAAAACCTTCCCACTCTTCACCAAATCACTCACGCGTGACCGCCAAGTCACGCTCGGCAGCTTGGAAAAACTCTGTACTCCAGGACATAACGTCCCCGAAAAAGCTAGAAAAATGAAATCAGTACGAGGTCACTCGGTGCACCAGGAGGTCCACAGACTTGAATGAATGAATTAATTAATAATTAGTTTATCCTAATTAACTACAAACACCACCAGAGTCTGAACATTCAGTACAACTGGGAATATCCATTGAAAGTACAACCCAACCAAACTCAGTACGTAAGTTAAATAACCCTGTACTTAGTTAAGGCCTCGATAAATACCAATTAATACTAAACGACCATCACCTAACGAGGTACTAGTACAGCAGTATCGGATAATTTTATGCAATTCTGGACCATTATTTGCGAATTAAACGATTATCCCACAATATATGTAATAATAATAATAATAACAATAATAAGGATATAAATATATTAATAAGGTATATTCATATATATAATAGTAAATTAATAAAATACATTCCTACAGAAGTTATTGCAATCCTCTCCCCCACACCACACCTGGTTGCCAATAGCAACGACCCGACAAGTTCCCTCGTGAATTACGTTGCCTGGCGAGTATGAACAACAACAACAACAAGAACAACAACAACAACAACAACAACGACGATGATGATGACGACGACGACAACGACAACAACAACAACATTGCATGCAACGCAATCAAGTTCTTTTCAAGTCAAAAGTTGAAAATAAAATTAAATTAAAGAAATAAATCATCGTCACCATCATCATCATCGACATCATCATCATCATCATCATCATCATCGACATCATCAGTGGCAGCAGTTGACAATCAGAGTACATGAGGCAACGATTGAACGACGTCTGCAGCGCTATATAAAGGAAGGACACTTCTTTTTTGAGGAGGAGGAGGAGGAGGAAGATGATGGGTGAATGAAAGTGAGTCATCATCCAACTGTCATCAGTTGCAGGTGGAATGAACTTGAAATCAAATATTATGGACAGAAGTGATGATGATGATGGTGATAATAATAATAATAACAATAATAATAATAATAATAATAATAATAATAATAATAATAATAATAATAATAATAATAATAATAATAATAATAATAACAATAATAATGAGGCTAACATACCACAATCATTCTCATAGGCATTACACTCAATGGTAACTGAACAAAATATAATCATCATGGAGAACAAAAACTACTAGGATAACAATAGCAATAATAATAATAATAATAATATTAATAATAATATTAATAACAATAATAATAATAACAATAAACTATTAATAAAAACAATTATATGATGATGGTTAGATAAGAGAGCCAGGTGGTTTACCAGAGACAATAGTGTTTCCATCTTGAGAGGGATGAATCAAGTATTGATATGCATATCAATCAATCAATCAATCAATCAATCAATCAATCAATCAATCAATCAATCAATCAATCAATCAATCAATCATTTGACGTCCTTGATGTCTTCTAGGAGGCTGAGATTGATGTCGTTGAGTACAAAGGGTCGGAAGGGACGCCCCACACCCCCGTAGAACTTGCTCATGAATTCAATCCTGGATAAGAGGAATTGGTCGACTAGTGTTGAAAATTGTCACCTTCAACATTACCAACATTGTAATAATAATAATAATAATTAATGTTAAGAAAATTATAAACATCATGTTATTAATATTTATAATGATTTTAATATTCATAAACTAATAAATATTAAAGTTATTATAATTATCATCTCTATTGTGATTATCCCCACTGCAAATACCTAAGGTTACAGCAAACATGTCCTCTCAAGAGTAGAGTAAATAATAATTTCACCACCACCAACAACACTAACAACTTTCAACAACCTGAATGCAATCCACACAACATCTTTTTTCTACCCATCAAACCTCCCCATGCTTCCCCACCTCCCCCCGGAAAAAACCCAAAAGGGATCGACCAGTGCAGCCTCAGCGTGTGCAAGAAGGCAGAGAGACCCTCCATGCCGAGCAGGATCATGGCCGTCAGGAAGGCCCAGACCAAGAAGTTGAAGAAGATGCGCAGCACGTTGACCACCATCGACGGGTTCGGATGCGTGAAGCACTTGCCAATCAGCGGGCCCCAGATCACCTCCGACAGTTCTGCAGGGGAGGGAAAACGGTTCGTGACATCGTTTGACTGACGACGATGACGCGAAGCGCACGTCAATCGAACGACGGAGATGACGTCGATGACGGAAGTGACGACGACGACGGCTCGCTTACGTCCGTGGGCGAGACTCAGGGCCCAGAGTCTGAGGTAGGAGGCCGTGTGGGAGACGCAGCCGAGGCAGAACTCGATCGTGTGGATGCACTGGTTCGTCACTATGTCCGAGAAGGGCTGGAAAGGGCAATCGGTCGGCGGAGTTTTATTGAATTAATTAATTTTAATCAATTTACTCAATCATTAAATAAATAATTAATTATTAATTTAGTAATTTATATAATTAATTATTTATTTATTTAATACAATTTATTAATTTATATAATTAATTAACACAATTTATTAATTTATATAATTAATTAATTATATAATTAATTAATTCAATTATTTCTACAAGTAATCTCATAGTCTTAGGAACGGTCACAGAACCCATCACCATAGCAACCAACATCATCATCATCATCGTCATCATCATTATCATCATCACCACTACCACAACCATCATTTAAATGCCCGATGTTCACCTCTTCATCATCATCATCATCATCATGGTCCGGTGATGCGGAGACGTTGAACTGCCATAAAAAAAAATTAAAATATACATCACCAAGGTAATTGGAAAAGTTATGCCAAAATAATAATAATAATAACAATAATAATAATAAATAAAAAAAATAATAATAATAATAATAATAACAAAACCTTCAATAAGCTAATGACATTCTTTAATGCTAATGATATACCAATATACTAACAATAACCACCTGGTCAATAATAATCCTAATAATATTACAAAACACCAATAATACACAATAATCCTAACAATATGACCACATGCTAATTATAATATGTTAGTTAATTAAGTAATTAGTTAATCAATCGATTACTTAATTAATTATATGCAATTATATGTTAATTATATGTTGTTAGTAATTAGTTAATGGATTACTTAATTATTTATAACAATAACCACCTGGTTGTTGTCCTCCTCCTCTTCGTCCGAGTTCGAACCCAGGAGGAGCCTGGCATCTTCCTCGTTCCTCAGGACTCGATAGGCGACCGAAGAATTGTTGAAGTTCTGTACGGAAAGTAATCCGAGTCAAGACGCGCTTTGTTCGCTTAACTAATTATTAATAATAATAATTAATTATTGTAATAATATATTAATTAAATATAATTATTAACTAATTAAAAATAACTAATTAAAGATAATTATTGATAATTAATTATTAATGTTATGTAAATGAATATTAATTAATAATAATGAATATTAATTAATAATAATAATAATAATTAACCACTCGCAAAGAGGCATGGAGTTTGGAGTAGAGTAGAGTTGAATTAATTAAAGTTTGATTAGTAATTAGTTAGCAGAGGATCAGCAGCTGAGGAGCTTTTCATTTATGTAGAGCTTCATCAGAGGGGGGCTCGCGGCGGTGCGAGTTGGACGGCCATCGGAACGACCACTTTGGATAATGACAACGAATGACGATGATGATTCCACCCACCCAACCACCCACCCACTCACGGCGACAACAACAACAACGCACCGGACGACTCCTGGCCTTCCTCCTCCTCCAAATGATGAACGGCTTCACCAACAGCATCCAAGGCACGCACAAGATGGCGCACGTCATCAGAAACATCTGCAGCGTTTTCTGGATGGAAAGAAAATTATATCCGTTGAAAGTATTCAGTCATCAGTTAAATGTCTTTTTTCAAGCAAAAAATAGCAATAATAATAATAATAATAATGAAGATATTATTTATTATTTTAATAAATATCAGGATAATAACTTATTTACATAACATAATAGAACATATTTAAGAACTAAATAATAATAATAATAATAATGACCACAACAATGATGCTATAATTGATTGATTGATATGCATGTCAAATTGGCTCCAATCCTTGTTTCATCTCTCTTGAGATGAAATTACTCGTTGTCTCTCAGGAACCTTCCGAAGCCCGTTTTTATAATCATAATTTTTATTAAAGAATATAATTATTAATAATATAATAATAATGGCGATAATAACAATAATAATAATACTGACAATTAAAATGAATATTGTGGAAATAGTTTGTTATAATAATCACAAAAAACAACGTCCTAATTGTCAGATTAAATGCATGGACCAACAGAAGGATTTGACTTTCATTTACAACCTTTTGTGGACTTGCGGCTATGAACTCCGGCTCCTTTGGGTAACTCATCAGGAACATGTTGATGAAGCCTGGAGGAGAGGGGTGGTGGTGAGAGAGTCAAGATGTCAAAGTCACAAGATATGTTTTTAATTGCGCATCATTCGTTATTGATCTACATTGCCAGCCGCATCATCATCATCACCACCACCATCATTCCAGTCCGACCGACCAATGAGGATGCTGGGTGCGACCGCCGACTCCTTTGCCGTGTAGAAGATCCACTTGTGGATGATCAAAGCCACCAAATAACCGAACGTTGACAACAAGAAGATGCACTGAGGCACAACCTCGCAGAAGACGTTCAACCAATTGCCTTTCGTCCTGGAGCGACGAGATCCGTCGGGTTTTCGAGTCGTTAGTTAATAATAATAATGGTTATTATTATTATATAATTATTATTTTATTATTATTATAATATTATCATATTATTATTACATTATTATTATTACTATTATTATTACTATTATCATTATTTAAACCATTTTCAAGTCGTTTCAAGTTAATTATCGTTATTATTATTATTATTATTACATAAACCGTTAATTTGAACGTCACTGAATTATTTTGAATTAGTTTGTATTGTTTTATGCTTGTTTTTGTGTGTTTTTTTTGTTTTGGGCCTGAAGCTTCTCTGGTCAAGACTCAGCTCATTGCCAGGCCTTGTTTCATAACAAATGACTCAGAATAAAACTAATAATAATAATAATAATAATAATAATAATAAGACTAATAACAATAACAAAAAAAATAATAATAAAAAGACTAATAATAATAATAACAATAATAATTTTAATAAAAAGACTAATAATAATAATAAAACTAATAATAATAATAATAATAATAATAATAATAATAATAACGTATAATATATAAACTTGCTCACTTCTGGTTGATAAAGTTGAGTGATATGCCAAACAACATGTGAACAACGCCGACGATGACGGACAGCTTCATCTTGAAAGAGTTCAAGTAACTTACCTTGTTTCTACACATCTGCCAAATCTGTTGACGACGATGATGATGATGATGATGAAGATGATGGTGGTGATGTTGATGATGGTAGTGGTGATGATCATGATGATGATGACGATGGTGGTGATCATGATGATGATGGTAGTGGTGATGATCATGATGATGATGATGACGATGATGATGATTTTGAAGAAGAATAAGATGATGAAAAAAAAGCAAACGTCTCCTCTCACCGGATCCATGCCGAAAGGGTACGGGTAAGGGCCGTGGGCCGGGTTGTTGGGGTCAATACTGATCACCATCCTGGACACGCTGGATCCAAAGAACGTGAACATTATGTCGTCGCTGGTACTGCAAAGTTTAAACCTCATGTGTCGTTTAAAAAAAAAAATAGAAAGAAAAAAAATTTAACAAAATAAATTAAATAAATAAAAAAATAAGTAAAAATAAATAAAAGCGAATCGCAAACGCACCTCAGTAACTGACATAAACATCATTGCATCGCATCTCTGCGCCGTCACAACTTTCATCCACTGTGATCGTTCTTTTCGTCACCATCCATCCACCCATCCATCCATCCATTCATCCATCCACTCATCCATCCACCCATTCATCCATCCATCTGTCACAATGCCACGCACGCCTCTCTCACTCAGTCCGTCCGACCGAATGGCCGACCGAAAGTCTACTAACACGGTCTCATTCTTCATAGACCAGAAGCTCCTTCCTATGCTGACCTGCCTCGAGAAGAAGTCATTGTACATGAATCCAGAATAAACTGAAAAGATGCCCATCAGGAGAAGGAGGTACCTGGAGGTGAAGATCATGCCGAACACCTGGAATGCAGACGGAAAAGTGCAATAAGAACCTCTTCATTAGCAAGGGGAGAGAGGCAAAAGTCATCTCCTTGGCATGCGTGGCATCGGTCGGCCATGGATTTCCAAAGTCAGGAAGTAGAGTAGGGTTTGGTTAGGTTAGGGCCTTACCAGGTTAGGTTAGGAACTCAAGATCTCTGCCTGCGTGTTTGTCTTTTGCCCGTCGCTTACTTAGCGTTCGGAGTTCATCGTCGTCGTTTCAGGCTTACTCTGAGGATCGATGCAAACGTCGATCGAAGTTCAGTCTCACCTCTCCTCTGATGGTCTTTTGCGAGAACTTGTTTTCCCTGATGATGAGGAAGGAGGCGAAGCAGCAGTAAAGGATTCCATGTCCGATGTCACCGAACATGATCGAGAACAGGAACGGAAAGGTGATGATACTGAACATGGCTATGGAAAAAAATATATATAAAAATAAAAAACTGATGATGATGATGACGTCGTTGCTGGGTTACGCAATACCATGTCACTTCATGATCGTTCTTCTCTTCACCACCCACCCACCCATCCACCCATCCATCCATCCATCCTCCTGCCCATCTATCCACCCATCCATCCACCTATCCATCCATGCCCAAATCTCACCTGGATTGATCTCCATGTAGTTGCTTACGCCGTAGGCGTCGACGATGTTCTGATAGCACTTGGTGACCTTGTTGGTCCTGTGATAGGTTGGCAGGTCCTTTGCAGAAGAGCTGCACCTGTGCAGGATGGCAGACGACTCGGGCACGCCGCTCTTGTCCTGAAAGAAAAAGCGGGAAACCGGTCATAGGTGGTCGTTCATTTTAACATCCACCTGATTGGCCATCGGATAATTTTTATAAACAAGTAACGAACGGGATGCCTCGTCGACATTAATATTATCGCGTTAATAATATTAATTACATTGTAATAATATTATTAATATTAATTACATTGTAATAATAATATTATTAATATTAATTACATTGTAATAATATTATTAATATTAATTACATTATAATAATAATATTAATATTAATTACATTATAATAATAATATTAATATTAATTACATTATAATAATAATATTAATATTAATTACATTATAATAATAATATTAATAAACCATCAAAGTTAAATATGAATGGCATAAAAAGCATAATCTCAAATTCAAATGATATTAACATTAAACAGATGGAATTTGATGCAAAGAGGTTATGCATGGCTAAATAAGATTTTGAAACCGACTCATATTTTATCTTTACAAATCTATCAATCCATCCATCCATCCACCCACCCACCTTTACAACTGTTCACCCACCCACCAACCCATCTGTCCATCCATCCATCCTCAAAAGGCACTCACGGTTCCGGCCCTCAGGGCGGCCCTTATGTTGTCCAGCTCCGCGACCGGGTGCCAACCCTCTCCGATCAGCATCTTGGTGGAAGAGTCGTAGTTCATCATGTTGAGGGTGTGATAGATGGCCTTGGATTTCATCACCGAAACGGACCAAAGGTGGAGATGCTGTGCCGCCTCTTTGAGCAGCACGAAGAGATGGTCCTGAGTCTGATTGATCACCTGTAGCGGAACGGCAGGTAGCGGTTACGGGTCGTCGGGTGCAAGAGGAAAGCTCTTTGCAGGCCAGACATTTTGTTTTAAATGAATAATTTTCATCAATTAAGACAAATTAACGATCAAAATTATTAAAAATATAAATAAGAAACGTAAATATTCTCATCCTTCAATTTTAATATCTGTTATAGTTATATCAGGTGATGAAATTTTTTGTTTTGTTTTGGTTACTGCATAAATTATGCTAACGATGTTCAACTCCTCCAATCTGGTCATGACCTCCATGGACATCAGTCTCCTTCCAGAAGCACTCTCAGGACACGAGTACAGGTCCGCATGGAAACTGTTTTTGAAATTTTCAAACGATAAGATGATGTCGAAAGTCGATAACTTCCTATCGTCTGCTGTTGTTGCTGCTTTTGTTGTTGTTGTTGTTGTTGTATGGATACCATGGTGTATTAAATGTATGATTTGTATAAACTAGGGACCTAGCAAAGGTTCCAATGTTGTTGTTGTTGTATCCAGCATGTATTAAATACATTTGTGTAAACTAGAGATTCACCAAACTTTCCGTAAAATTTATGATCGCAGGATGGCTCGATAATATTAATATAAAAATATAATAAAAAATAAATTTCAAAATTAATATAAAAATATAATAAAAAATAAATTTCATGCTGGCTGTGAATGAATTATGATAATTAATTGATAACAAGCAATGTTATCCTTGCATTCCAAAACTAATTTCAACGTCACCTTTGGTCGTCTGCCTAGTTTTTTGTATGAGGATGTCAACGAATTGCTAATGTAAAGCAAAGGGAATGGATGGATGGATGGATGGATGGATGGATGGGTAAAGGAATGGATGGAAGAATGAATGAAAGGATGGATGGATGGATGGATAAAGGGATTGATGGAAGAATGAATGAAAGAATGGATAAACAGTCGAACAAATAGAACATCTTTCATTCAAACTCAATAGACTCTCTCTCTCTCTCGATTGTAACACAAATTGGAGTCCAAATCGAAGGTGCGATGAAGCATGACGACGACTAACCCCTCGCAGACTTTCAGAACTTTCTGCATGAGTTGATCTCCTTGTAAGAATATCACAAAGACGGTCTTCTGCAGTTTTTCCTTCTGTTCAGAACAACAACAACAACGATTTAATGGCATGCCGCATTTCACAAGTTCAAACTAATGTTCTTTTGTCGCTTCATCATTATCATCATCATCATCATCATCGTTATCATCAGAATTATCATTGTGATTCTGCTCCACTCCAAATCGTATGTCTCCTAGTTGGAACACACCATATCCAATGGATCAGTCCATCTCCTCTTTCAATTGGTCTCAGTTCCAATTTTATGTTCTTATTCATATACTTCTCACCTGCCGACATATCCATCCATCCCTCCCTCCCTCCATCCATCCCTCACCCATCCATCCATCCACCCACTCATCAATCCACCCACTCATCAATCCATCAACTCACGCTGCTCCAGCTGCTGATGGGGGCTTCAATGTCTGAAACCTTCATGTAGACGTTCCCGTGCGACACCCGAAACAACATCTTCTCGAAGACGTTCACCTTCTCGCTGGCGATGACGCCGGTGAGGATCCTGGAACGAAACCGAACGAACTGATCGATCGATTGCAACTCGATCGAAATAAATATCGATCGAAAGTCGGCCCTCGGGGTCGGAAACCCCCCGCCTACCTCAGTCGGAAGGAGTGCCCGGCTCCGATGTCCGCCACCACCCTGCTGTGGAGGAGGTTAGGGACGGAGACGGTTTCGAACGTGGAGGAACGGGACTCCAGGTGGATCAGCGACGCCTCGCTCTGCTTCCTGATCCGCCTCCTGGACGGCTGCTCGTGGATGAGGTCCGGCAGTCCGTAGCTCTCAACCTGGTCGAAGAAGGTCTGCGTCTTCTTGATCAGGTGCTTCATCTGATTGAGGCTCGTGAAGTTCTTGACGAGTTGGTCCAAATTGTCCGTCACCAGCTTCACCTCCTTTTCCAGGTGTTCGACCCTCGTCTTTAATGAAGTCGTAACTTGTACATTGTTGTACACCGAGACATACATACATACATACACACACGCACACACACACACACACATACATACATACATTGCCAAAGCAAAGTCAATCGTGAGGCAACCAAATGACCAACCATTCAATCGATGCAACCGATCTTGAAATTTCAACCGAAAGAGGAAGCAAAGAACGATTGCACGCAAAAAGAAAGAATGTCGGATGAATGAATAGCAAAGGACAACACACAACTAGGGATCTCTAGTACCTTAACCCAAACTCTAAAATAATTCTACCCTTCTGGATATGGAAATACATGGATGGATGGATGGATGGATGGATGGATGGATGGATGGATGGATGGATGGATGGACGGACGGATGGATGGATGGACGTACGGCTGGAAGGATGGATGGACGGACGGACGGACGGATACCAATAAAACTCATCCCCCCCTTTTGGGGTTGTTGTTTGCCTAATCTGTCACTTATCTAGCCACCCCACCCCAAAAAAAAAACCCCAAACAAAATCAAAGTCAAAAAAAAAAGTACTGTCAAAAGAAATCTGCAACTTGGTGCCTCTTTTTACCTCCATTTCTCCTATGGCCTTCTGTGAGGCTGCCAGAGGTTCGAAGGGTTCTTTGAAGACTTGGATGCCTTTGTTGTTGACTTCGTGCATCAAGAAACCTGTTGAAGGGTTTGTTGTTTGGTTGGTTATTATTATTGTTGTTATGGTTGTTGTTGTTGTAATTTATAATATTTAATTTGAGTTTGTTGGAAATTTATTTTTTATAATTGTTGGTTATTATTATTATTATTATTAATATTATTATTATTATTAGTATTGTTGTTGTTGAAGTAATTTACAATATTTTAATTTAATGACCAGAGTTTTGATTTCATTACCAAAAGTCTTACATTAATTGTTAATATAATAATTAATTGATAATATAATAATTTATTACCGTTACATAATAATTATTATTATTAGTAGTAGTATCCATTGGATGTTAGTTATAATTATCACTCTAGAATCAATCAACCAATCAAAAGGTACCATGACATTAAGCAAAATAATTTCTCATATAATAATTACAAACATTTCTGTTGATTAATATCAGTGCTAATGAAATACAATCACCTACCATCATTGTTTAAAAACAAAAACAAAAAGAAACCCACTCAAACTCCTTTCCAGTTTTTCACATCTTCTTATTTCGCTGACGTACTTCATTCGGAAGGTGAGCTCTTTCTGATTCAACTAGGAAAGCAATCGATCGATCGATCAATTGATTGATTGACTGACTGATTGATACATTTCAAGAACCAGATACAACAACTGAATCAATTGATTGACCGATACATTCTAAGATCTAGATATAACAGCCAACAGTTAAGTTGCCAAAGGAAAAACTCTAGACAGAATCCCTTAGATAAATGTAGACTTAACCCACCAGTTATAATCGATAAAACCTAAGATCAATGAAGCAGGTCAACAGAAAACTATTGATTTAAAAATCAATAACCCCGTCAAGCGACACAACTTACATCTTTAAATTGAAACATTCCCAACTCTCCCAGCTCGCAGACACAATCAAAAGCAGCATCCACGTGTAGCATCAACTGGCACATTACCATTGGCTCAGTTCGCATGTAAGCCATCTTCAATATCTTCAAATCTGTTTAGGAAAAATTGATAAAAATGAACCTTTGCATCACTTTTGTGTTGTTCCAATCCAAAAAAGAGAGTGATATAGAATAATTTATTTGGTAGCCTGATGATGATGGTAATTGATGTTAACAACTTAAATTATATTTGTAAGTTTTTAAGAGGCCTTCTTCCATCAAAGTTAACTACGGCCATAGTTTTAGATCATTAAAATTAATTGTATTTTAAGATCAGACTAGACATAAACAAAGCCAACCAAGTGCTTGCTTGCAAGGCCTGCAACGTACACTGGACACAATTCAAAACAAATTTTGAACAAGCAGTTTCTTTGTAAAATATCACACAGCAGAACAAGGAATTAAAGAACTTTTTTTTTAAAATCTTGTTAATGTCACAGATTAAACTGTTAAAATGCTGCTCATAAAAAAAATTAGACCACATCGGCTACTGAAGTACCGGTGGAAAAAATTTCACAAAACGACACATGTAAATATTATGGAGATGTGTATGTTCGACGGTTATGCAATTTATAATTGGCATACTTTTCAACAGCAAACTGTACTTTTTAAAGATTTGTTTTAATTGAAAGTTTCTGAATATATTTTCTCTTCAAAACAATCGTCTAATCAATTTATCAAATTGGCTTGAAACATTGGCAAATATTAATTGAAGTCATCAGAATAGTTAAATTAGATTAAATTATTTTATAATTTTTAAGCAAAGAATTTTTTTAATAACATGCATTTAATTTACTAGGATATAAATTAATTAATTGTGGTAAAACTGCCTAAAACTGTAAACTGCAAGTTTTGAAAATTTGCGCCTGGATTATGGAAAGGTGTAAATAAACAAAATTATTGGAATAAATAACCGTTCATAACTTTAAACATTATTTGTTTGGCTCGTGTTTCGCTCTGTTGTTTATGATAACTTCTAAATTAGAACTTCTAGCAACAATTTTCAGACGAGTTTTTCTACAGAGAATATGTTTTCATTCAAATAGTTTCAACAATATGTTTTCATTAGCTTGTTTATTTGATTTGACTTTTAAATTTAAAAATAAAAAAAAAATTTAGAAACAAATGGAAAACAATTAGGCTTGAAGTTTGGACTCGCTGAATGCTGCCATCTCTGGAGTTTGTAATAATTTATATAAAGACTTAACTGGAATAATACGCATTTTATTCACTAACAGTACACCTTCATAATTATAGGCAAGATACTGTATCGCGTTAAATATAAATCACTGAAAATAGTATATTTTTCCAAGTCCGCTTTTGTTTCAATGGCTTCTTACTTTCGACAGGAAATCTCTGAGGATAAGATGTCAGAAGGATAGTCACAGTAATAAGGTCGAAAGCATTACATACATTTTGCAACAAAAACACCGAAACAAAACAAAACAAAACAACTTCGATTGCAAAGCACCAAAAAAGATCACCAAAAGAGGTTCGAACGAAATTCAAATAAGATGCAAAAACAAAAAAGATTCCATATTTTTCGAGACTCCATTCGAGGTCTGCAAGCACAAGGAATGTCCTTTGTTCAGGTAAAGAACAGTCGACATGGTATTTCTCAGGCACACGTTCCAAGGGTCCAAAGATCTTTGACGACACAGTGGCGTGTCATAAGTTGACTCCATCTCTTCTTCATTGCCCCGAAAGATTTGCAGACGGACTTTGATCAGAGCATCGCTTGGCGCGAAATAGATCCTGGAAAACACGTGGTAAAAGCCATCGACTTGCACCTGGAAATGACCGGTGGTCTTGTCGTAGTGGACTGCATCGATGAGGTTCGCTGAACCGTTGTCCACCCTTCTTCCAGATCCGTAGTGGGTGGAGTTGTAATACCCCCACTCAGTTATGGTTCTGAGTTGACCACTACTATCTTGTCGATTGAAAGAACGTCATGAATATTAAGTATTAATTTATAGAAATAATAATTGCAGAGATAATTTAATGGTTTAACCAAAGTGATATTATTATTATTACTAATATTATTATTATTATTATTATTATTATTATTATTATTATTAATTAATAATAACAATTAATAAATTATGTAATAAATTATACAGTGATAAATAAATAAATAATTATAATCGCAATTATAAGAAGCGCACGAATAAGACCAACCATTGATCGGAGATGCGATTATCATTTTAAGTCCAAACGACCTTAATTCGACCTCTGTCTTTGACCTTTCAATCCTTGCTTTGTGATACTGCATTGATTAGTTGATAATATCTAATCAATATTCATATTTTGCATCTAATTATATCCAATATCTATTTAATATTCATGTTAAATAATAATTATCTTACTATATAATATATTATAATGTATATGTAATATATTACAATGTATATATATATATATAATTTATAACATATTTAATATATTAATATATATATTATAACAATGTTATATTAATATAATAATATATATATTATATATATAATTTCTAATATATTAATATTGTTGGATCCCTAGATCCAATAAATTGAATAATATTTAAAATTATATTGCCGATTAATTATTTTAATAATTAATTAAATTTAGTGGCAATATAATTTGAGAATTAAATTGGTGCTATTCAGACTCTTTGGTTATGTACCTTTGACAAATGGATTTATATCGGAAAGTAGAGCGAGAGTAATAGAAACAGCAGATTTCAAGACTTAATCAATTAAGCATTTTACATCTTCCAAGCCATCTGACAACTTTCAATAAACCTGCCCTTCTATAATTAGTTTGAGGACCCCGGGTTATTACATTGGTGTCAGGAGTGGGATTTAGAGTTAAAGGGTATCCAAAAGTAACTAAAGTAGAAGCTTGTTTAGTTGAAAAGTGAACGATGCCGAAGTACTTGGATGAATTGTACGTGCCTCGATTGAGACAAGAATTGAGAGAGCGTGGCCTGGATTGGAAAGGCACGAAAGCTGAGATACGAGAGCGACTTGGGACATGGCTGACAGAGAATGGCCATGACCCAGAGGAATACGAATTCGAGAATCCATCCCATAAAAAGATGGATGAATTTCTTGATTTTATGAAAAAGTCCGTAGATCAGATGAGGGAATGTATTAGGAGTATTAGGGGTGATTTGAAAAACAGAGCGGTTCCATGCCAGGATGTCTCGTTGGCTTCGGGTGAAGACTCTGCCGAGAAGAGTCCTGTTGGTTCTTTTGAGGAGAGCAAAGTGGTGCTTCCATCTTGCGAAGAACAAGGAGAGGAACTCTGCAAAAAGGTTACCAACGAGGAACAAATCATGTCCGTTGTTCCAGGTACCGTTTCTGGCAGCGTTGGGATGGAGTCATTAGAGGGCACATCCAACCACAGTGCGTGTGTGTCTCCAGAAGCTCTGTGCGTGATGGCAGACTTAGGGAACTCGACGTTGGAGCCCATAGAGTTACCAGATCAGGTCGAGTCGTCAGCAGGGCCCAGAGAGCTCACGGAGGTTTTAGTGGAGCAAGTGGGGCTTTCGGAGGAGCCTGTGGGATTGCCGGTGGATCATGTGGAGTTGTTGGTGCAGCTCGAGGAGTTACTGATGAGTCACGTGGAGCTGCCGGTGGAGCACACGGATTTGATGGTGGAACAAGTAGAGTCTACAGAACAGCCCATGGATTTACCAGCGGATGTTTCGGCTCCATTGGAAATAACAGAAGGGAGTGCTCGGGATTTCAGGAGAGTGCCTAGCATGGAAAGTGGAGCAGGTGATCCTGAGGAGAGTCTGGGATCTGGCGACATCGTGGAGCAGGAGAGCGTGCATAGAAATGGCGATGTTCCGCGGCTGAAACTTGCGGGACGCAGAAGTAAAAGGGAGGAGACAGAAATCCCAGAAGATGACAAAGCAAATGGATCTGGGATTTGCAGCCATGAGATTGTTGGAAGATCGGATCCTATTCCGAGAGTAAAAATGAAAATGGGAATAGATGTCTGTTCGGGACGAACAGATTTAAGGAGGGGGCAGTGTTGGATCCCTAGATCCAATAAATTGAATAATATTTAAAATTATATTGCCGATTAATTATTTTAATAATTAATTAAATTTAGTGGCAATATAATTTGAGAATTAAATTGGTGCTATTCAGACTCTTTGGTTATGTACCTTTGACAAATGGATTTATATCGGAAAGTAGAGCGAGAGTAATAGAAACAGCAGATTTCAAGACTTAATCAATTAAGCATTTTACATCTTCCAAGCCATCTGACAACTTTCAATAAACCTGCCCTTCTATAATTAGTTTGAGGACCCCGGGTTATTACAATATATATAATATAATAATGTTATATTAATATAATAATATATATATTATATTATGTAATATATTATAACAATATATTATGCAATAATTATCATATTATAATGAGGGATATTAATACTAAGTGTTGATGACATTTTTGTCATTATTGCTGTCAAATTAGATAATTATTGTGGCTTGTGATGTACAAGATCAGAGGCCACGATCAGTTCTGTTATGTATTATATATATATATATATATTTATTAATAATAAATAATTGTTAAGTATTAATTGTAAATTAATAATAATTATTACAATTATAAATTGTAAATTAATACTAATTATTATTATAACTATCGTTGCTGTAATGATTATTATTAGTAGTAGCGTTATTTTATTATTATTATTATTATTATTATTATTATTATTATTATTATTATTATTATTATTATTATTATTATGTATTTAGTTCTTAAATATGTTCTATTATGTTATGTTAGCAAGTTATTATCCTGATATTTATTAAAAATAATAAATAATATCCTCATTTAATACCTAATTTAATACATAATAAAAACAAATACATTTTCTGCGCAGTTGATCGCCTTATCATCGCGATGAGTACAATAATAATAATATTAATAATAACAATAATAACTATAATTGATCGAGCACGCCGGTCGTGTTATGATAATGATGATGATGATGATGATGATGATGACGACGACTTTGATGATTAGAGTGATGATGGTGATGATAGTGATGATGACAACTATGATATGATAATCTCATTACTTCCTCCTGTATTGTTTAATTGCGTGATGATGATGATGATGATGGTGATGATAGCGATGACGACGATGATGATGATGATGGTGGTGATGGTGATGATGATGATGATGATGTCACGGGGGCTTTAGAAACACTTAAAGGAAATTTCACGTCGCGAACATAATAACGTAACTATTTGTCAGAATCATTATCATAATTGCTTTATCAAGAAGTGAAACGAAAACTGAGTCAGGCACCTCTGCCAGGGATTTGCCTCAACGGTTGGGTTTAATTTAAAATGAATGGTGGATTGAAAATCGATCAATCGATCAATCAATTAATCGATCAATAGATCAATCAATTAATCGATCAATCGATCAATCAATTAATCGATCAATCGATCAATCAATCAATCAATCAATCAATCAATCAATCAATCAGTCAATCAATCAATCGACCAACCACGACGTAGGCCGTCATGAGGATGGCTGCAATGCCGACGGTGACGTTGACGCAGAGGATTGTCGAGAAGAGACCGCAGAGGTTTCTCTTGACGAGTCTTCTCCTGGTCTCGTCGAACTTCAAGACCGGTCTCGTGCTGTGGCAGTTCTTGCTGGCTTTGAACTGATCCTCGAGATCCTTGGCAAAGGGCGAACACTCCTTGAAGCCGATCTTCTCGCAGCGCTTGCCCTTCGACCGCGCCCCGAACAGGAGACTCGGCAAGGTTCTGGAACGGCCCGAGCCATCGCCGGCCGTCTGGGGTCCTTTGCGAGCTTGGAGACTGTTGGTGTTCTTGCTGTGTTGTCGTCTCTTGTTGGCGCCGTCGGTGCAGCTGTTGACGTTGCTGCTGCTGCTGTAGTTGTTGTTATTGTTGTTGATGTTGAGCGGGTTGGATATATAGAAGATGGGTAAAGAAGGAGTGTAGGAGCTTCTTGCAGTCGCACCGGACGACTCGAGGTCATTGTGAAGGTCACTGGTAGGGCGTTGGATGTGTTGCATCTGGAGGTTGTTGAGGCGGCTCGAAGAGTCGCTCGTCGCCACCGATCGGTCGTTGTTGCGACCGTTGACGGGTGTTGTCGTCGTCGTTGTTGTTGCCATTTGTGCCGCCGCTGATGTCGTTGCTGTCGTCGTTGTTTTCGTTCTAGTCGTCCACGATTGATCGTTTGGCCTGAGGTAGTCGTCGCTCTCCTCGTCAGGGTCACGTGACGGTTCGCCGTGGAGGTCGGAAAGGTCATTGCGTTTGGGCGCGAAATGAACTCTTTTCTGCTTCTTCATCTTCTTATTCTTCATCATCATCATCTTCTTCTTCTTCTTTTGAGACCTCTCGGGATACAACTGTTGCTCCACTTTGCTGTTTATGTAATCATCGTCGTCGTCGTCATCTTGATCTTCATCTTCGTCGTCATCACCGTCGTGATTACTGAGGTTATCATCGTAATCGTCATCGTCGTCGTCATCATCATCATTATCATCGTCTTTATTATCTCTCTCTGTATCGTTTTTCTTGTTGCTGATGTAAATATTGTCTTCGTAATCATCATCATCGTTATCATTATCATCGTCGTCGACGTCATCATCATCACGACCACTGGCCAACGGATCCAATTTATTCTGTTTCGAGTCACTTACAATGAAAATACAACCAATAAAATACATAAATAAATTATGATAATGAACATAAATAAATCAAGAAATTAACATAAATAAATTATGATAATGAACATGAATAAATTACGACACAAGTCCCGCGTTAGATTTGATCGCTTTTGATTGGCCAATTTGCTAATATTTGAAATATTAAATTGACAAATTAACTTTAACCTTTGAGTGTTACAATACAGATCATCATCATCATCATCACCGTCACCGTCATCGTCGTCGTCATCATCAACGATAAATAATCATTAATTAATTATAATTATTAATTTTTATAATTATTAATATATTATATTATAATTATTAATTATTTATAATTAATTAATGATAAATAATAACAAATGAATTAAATTAATTATTTTATTAACAAATTGGTTAGCAACGGCCAGGCACCCAAATGTAAAACATTTTAAAAAAAAACACCAACGACATAATTATGAATAATTGTAATTATAATTAATTATATTTATAATTATGAATAATTATTTTTATAATTATGCAATTAATTTCATAATTAGTCCAACCGATTAGTCACCGGTTGGTTATTTGAAATTTTAAGTTAATTTTAAGTTAGCATTCGTAATTAAGTTTAAGTTTTAATTACTGATGATGATAATGATGATGATGATGATTATAATAATACTACTACTACTAATAATAATAACATTAATAAATTTTAATGATGAAATATTCAAAAAGAAATCAATTCGACATACCCGATGAGGGACATTTCAAAGTGACAAAAGCACGCTACCACACGATGTTCAGCCAACCAAAGTAGATTCGAATTAAACACTAACTATCAAATGAATTAAAACCTTATTATTACATAATTATTACTATATTATACTATTATATTATTGTTATTATTATTATTATTACAATATTATACTATTATTATTATTACTATTATTATTATTATTATTATTATTTTATAACCTAACAATACATAACAACAGTACTAACTAGGTAGTTCAACTAAGCCTCAGCTAGTCAACTTTAACATCCTGCTAAGTTTTATAGCGGCTGCTGACTTGCTGTTCCTCAAAGGGTACCATAGGGAAATTACTACTTGAGTGATGTGTAATAATAATAATTGTTTCAACGTTAATTATATGCAGGAAATAATAATAATAATAATAATTAAAATAATAATAATAATAATAATAATAATAATAATAATAACAATAAAAATAATAACAATAATAATTAGAAGAAGAAGAATTACAGTTGTAATTATTGTAATATTGATTTAATATCATTATATTATTATTGATACTATTATTATTATATAATATTATTGTTCTTATATTAATTGCCCTTAAAATCTAGGCTGGTATTGTTAGTAGTAGTAGTCGTTGTATTTATCATCATGGATGTCTTAAGCCACAACCATCTCGTCGTCGTCATCATCATTGTCACCACCATTATCATCACCACCATAATCATCAATATGATCATCATCATCACCATAATCAATGTCATAATCATCATCATCATCATCATCGCCATAATCATCAATATCATCATCATCATCACCATAATCAACATCATAATCATCATCATCACCGTAATCATGAACATCATAATCATCATCATCATCATCAACATCAACAGTCACAGTGCATCTCTGTTGCCGGAATTTCGCCGTCCAAAAATAAAAGAAAATTAAAATAATCTCATAAAAATTTCACGGACTCTCATTGGTCGCCTTCCAGCCAATAGGAGTTGAGCTCTCGGAAAGGTTTCCAGGAGAGCCGTCGAGAGAGTGGATACAATGGCTGATGAGTCCTCGGTGTTCCACAAGTGGATGCTGAGCGGATGGATGGATGGATGGATGGATGGACGGATTGATGGGTAGGTTGGTGGTGGATTGGTGGTGCATATGGGTAGTGGTGGGTGGACGGATGGATGGATAGATGGAAGGATGGGTGGATGGATAGATGGATGGACGGACAAACGGATGGACCGATGGATGGACGGATGGGGGATGAATGGACGGAAGGACGGAAGGAGGGATGGATGGAAGTGCAATAATACAAAACAATTAATTTAAATATATTTATTTATAAAGATATATGCATTATTATTAGTTTTAATTTATAGACTTCTGAAGTCGCTAATCTTTTTAATCTCCTCGTGGATATTCATTGACATTTAATTAATATATTTTATAAAAAACAAAAAAGAAAAATAATTATAAAAAATATTTATAAGTGGTCGCAACGGTCATAATTACAAGGGATATTATGGCATAATAATAATTATTATTATTATAGGAAATAACTTATTATTATTATTATTATTATTATTATTATTATTATTATTATTTCAAAGAGAGGCATGAACCTCACCTCGTATTTACATGAGGTCATTCTGAGTGGACATCGTGTTGCTATAAATACCCGATCGTCCCCATTGGTCCCTGAAAATCTTAACTTCTTTGCAAGACTTTGAACATTCATAGTTTACATTTAAATAAATAAATAAGTTAATAATTTAAAGATTTAACGTTGAATTAAAATTTAAAGAATTAAAAATTGTTTTTTCAATTATTGAATTTATTGCTAAAATTGTTCTTTAAGTAACCTTTTATTTCGAAAAATCTGGAAATTCGTGTTCATTTTGAAAGTAATTCATTAAACCTGAAAATAATTGAAGAAAATTTAAAATAATTTAAGAGAATTAACGAATAAATAACAAGAAATATTCGTAGGTAATCGTCAGAAAATGAACGAATCATTTTATTTATATCCGAACTTTCTGCTTTGGGAGAAACAGACGAATGGTTGGGCATCTGAATTATCAAGGAAAGAAAAAAAAATTAACTTAATTAAATTTAATTAATTAATAAATAAATAAATAATTAATAAATAAAATAATAGAAAACATTTTTGACAGTAAATGATTTAAATGCCCGCTTCATTGTCTTAGGCGGAAATCTCAACAACACATGCAACAACACTGAAGACCCACGACCCAAGAACATTCAACAACGACAACTACCAACTACAACCAAAGACGCCGAAAAAATAGAATTTCATCGCAACAGCATCAACACCAACAACTACAGCGACTGGTGCAACAAGAGCAACAACTCGTCAAACCAACAACTCGCCAACTGGAACGACAATCATAAGCTCGAGGATCGCAAAACGTTTCTGAACCAAGACGACGACACCGACGACATCGACGACATCGACGACGATGACGACATTGTAGTCGACGCTGCAAGCGACAATTCAAGCAGAAGTAGCGCAGTCGCGTGCAGGAACACTTCCCTCCCTGGCACAACGAGACCAACGAGTTGGTTGATTGCTGACATCTTAAGGAAGGAACCTCAGACCACCACCACCACCACGACGACAACAGCAACAACAGCAGCAACAGCGACGACGGTGAGTTCAACACGAACAACAAAACCTGACAGAAGTCCATACAAAAGCGATCGCCACGCAACTGCAAACAACGACAACTCTTTAAACCTCCGACGACCCAATCGATTCTTCTCCAGCAACAACAACAACAACAGCATCAACAACAAAAATTCCACGCTGAACAACTACGTTTACGACGATAGTTCAACGGTGAGCAACAACTCTGGAACAATTGTGAGGAATTTTTATTTCGACTTATATTGGAGAAGGTGTTCCCATTACTTCGGTAACTACCAATACTACAACTACTACAACAACTGCGTTCACTACGGCGGCGACAGCAGCAACAACAACAACAACATCTTAAAGAGACAACTCGTCTCCAAACACTCGATGGCTGCCAACAAACTTCAGCCGTTGTTCTCCAACAACAACAGCAACAACAACTTTTCGTCGTTCAAGGACAACAACGACAAAAGATTCTTCCGTCAATTCGCTTCGGAAGCGCCTTACAATGGTTGCTTAAGAGACTCATCCTGTTGCAACAACAACAGCAGCAACAACCTCATCGCCGCCGCCGACAACAACAACAAAAGGAGATTCGAAAAGTCAAAATTCCCGGAACAGCCCGTCCGGCCGTCGACCCCTGCCGTCGATTCCGTCTACGGGCCGAGAGCGGCCGGAGGGGAGAAGCCGATCATATGCCGGCAGTGCGGGAAGAGTTACGCCTCTCTCGGCGCCCTGAAGATGCACATCCGGACGCACACCCTGCCGTGCAGGTGCATGCTCTGCGGAAAGGCCTTTTCCAGGCCGTGGCTGCTCCAGGGCCATCTACGGACCCACACCGGGGAGAAGCCGTTCGCCTGTGCCCACTGCGGCCGGGCCTTTGCCGACCGGTCGAATCTGAGGGCCCACTTTCAGACCCATTCGGAGAGGAAGAAGTACTCGTGTCCTGTCTGCCCAAAGACCTTTTCACGTCTGTCTCTACTCATCAAGCACAAGGAAACGTGCGGTGCCAGGCCTGTGGTACGCTGATTGGTCTAGACCGACGATTTGGGGAGAGGGAGAGGTGTGGGGTCTTTTGGGTGCGTGGGTGGGTTGTTTTCGTTGGTCGGATTGAAGATGAATTGATTGAGGTGAATGTTGACTGATTGATTGTAAAGGAAAGTTATTATGAATTAAAAAAGTAATTCATTAATAAATAAATAAATAAATTGTTAAATTATTTTATTGATGTTTATCTGGTAAAATTTGAACGGGTGATGGACGTTGGAAAGACAAGTGCGCTACATGAATAAATTGCTGTCGCACGAGACTTTTTGGAGTCATTGTTTTAGTAGTTCAAAAGACAGATTAATTTGAAACATAAGACCAACAACAATACAGTTATTGCTACAACAGTAGCAGCAACAAACAACAACAAAAATAACAACAAACCCACGTTGCGTTGATTCGCTGGTGTGAGAAAACACCTCTGAAAGTATGAAAACTCTTAGCTTTTGGGATGTTTTATGTCGTCCATTAATCAATCCGTCCATCTCATTCATTCATCGTCGCCTTCATTCATTCATCATACCACTCGTTCGCACTTTCAATCACAAATCCATCCGACATCGTCATCGTCGTCGTCACCCTGGTACTCCAAAAATCTTTCATTCGATAACCTATTCACCATTCATTCATCATCACACTCACTCATCATCCATCCATCCATCCATCCATCCATCCATCCATCCATCCATCCATCCATCCATCCATCCATCCATCCATCCATCCATCCATCCATCCATCCATCCATCCATCCATCCATCCATCCATCCATCCATCCATCCATCCATCCATCCATCCATCCATACATCCATCCAACCATCCATCCATACGTCCATCCATCCATCCATCCATCCATCCATCCATCCATCCATCCATCCATCCATCCATCCATCCATCCATCCATCCATCCATCCATCCATCCATCCATCCATCCATCCATCCATCCATCCATCCATCCATCCATCCATCCATCCATCCATCCATCCATCCACCCACCCAACCACCCACAAGCACTCGCAAACAAGGTTGTCTACCCTGATAATTGCATGTTCCAATCAGCCTCGTAAAGGTCCACTTGACATCTTTCCAGCAGCAGGTCACGCTTGATTGAATTTCTCATGTAAATCAGTATCGATTCTTCGGGCGCAACACTTGATGATACCGTTCTCGTCTGCTCTCCTCTTCTTATCTTGTTGTTGTCGTTGTTGTGGTGATGGGGACTACGGCTGTTGTAGTTGTATGAGGTATGACGTACGTTATGTGTTGTACTGATAGTGTGTACTTTGTATACTATGTGGCACGAATGTATAATATACATTGTATGTATCCATGGATTATTATCATCTCCATCACCATCTCTACTATCATCAACCTCGTTATGGCCCTGAATGAATAGCCACAACAACAACCACCATCGTCGTCGTCACCATCTTCACCACACCCGGAAAGACGGATCGAGATGGGAAAAAAGAGAGAGAGATGATGGAAAATGGAGAGGGTAAGGAGTTCCGACCTTATCTCGTCCGTAAGAGGGTTCACTGCATTGCATGCACTTCAAGCTGATTGCTTTTCCCCTTGGTTGTCCATCATTCCTGGTGGTGGTGGTGGTGGTCTCGTGCTTGGTCTTGGAAGATCTTGGTAGTTATGATGATGATGACGGTAGTGACGACGACGACGTGATTATGATGGTGTTGATACTGTCGTTTGAGGATCATTTGGACATGGCAAAAGAGAATGGCCCGTCATGGCGATGATAATAAATTATAAGAATTACATGCCTGCTTATTACTTGTCAGCCTCAACCCAGAAGAAGAAGTCAGTGTCGCCCTTGCGACGACGGCGGTTGCGGTCGGTTGCTGTCGTTGAAGTCGAGAAATTCGATTGGAAATTGTTCTCAGGAGTGGATGATGAGCCGGTGTTGATGGGTGAAGAAAATCACGGTAAAGAAGATTTAAATAAACCACTCGAGGAGGAGATGATTGCGATTATGACGACGATGACGATGATGACGCCGATGATGACGACGACGATGATGATGAAAATTACAACGACTAAGGCGACTTATGGAAAACACCTTGACGTCACCGAACAATTATTGAACTCTAAACGATTAACAAATCGCTAATTAACAATCAATTAGCTGATAATTAATTTAATAAATTAAATAATAAATAATTAAATGGTCACATTGCAATATTTAAAAAGTAACTCAAAACTTTCAAAATCGAACGGTTCATTCATTCCTTCCATCATCATCATCGTCGTCGTCATCGTCATCAGTCACCCAAAGGAACAGCAGTAGCTGCCCATCCTACTGAGATCGTAGGTCCTTCCGCCGACGCTGGCCCGCCCCTGTGCCGACGTCCTGCCGTCCTGTATGGTTTCATGGAGAATCCAGAACATTTCCAGGAGATAATCCGTTAACTCGTCGCTGACGTCTTCAGGTAGGAGTTCAATCAGGTCGAGAAAGGTGGAGTCGAAGAGAAGGTTGTTGCTCTCTGGACTGTCCTTGCTGGCCGAAGGGTGATGATGGTGGCGGTCGGTCTGCTCCCCGTCGGGAGTGTTTATGCTGGCCATCCCTTCCTTTATAAGGAGATGGTATATCTTGTCCAGGTTGTCCAGGTGTCTCTGATAGGTTTCATTCTCTAGTCCCGTTTTCAGTGTTTCTCTGATGGCGCTCGCCAGGTGCAGAGTGCGTAGTCTGCGGTCTGAAATGAGACGTGGTAAGGGCCTTATACCCCACATATGCCCTTAATTCACCTACATTCGCCAGGCCGGACTCTGAGCATATTTTAGATCACCCCTTTCCTTACGAAATATCACCTCATCCATAAAAAATTGTGACGACGACGGCGATGATGCTGATAATGATACAAACCTTTCTGTATCTTCTTCAAGTAGAATTCATCAATTCCTTCGCTCGCCTGGAATTGGAAAAACCAAAATCCAAGTAAGAACCACATTCCTGAACTCCTGACCTGTACCATGACCCCGTGAACTTTCAAAATAAGTTGCCACCGGTTACGAAGAACCGATTTCCCTACACGCTATAACCGGTTTTTATTCCACCTGAAAGAAGTGTCCTCAGGATGGAATGCTTCTACCTGGATTACCTGTCTCCAACGGGCTCCTATTATTTCCCACTTGAATGTTTGCAGAGCAATGCAGGTGTGACTCACAAACGTTATTGAATTGACTGCAAACAATACCGTACTTTCTACACCCCCTTCCAAGACAAATGTCAAACTAGAACAGAGACGGAAACACTCTCATCCTAAAGATGGATACAATTCCAACAAAACAGTACTGTACTAAACATTCCATCAAAATCTGCAACGCTGAGTCACCAGATGCACCAATGCCTCACCAAAATAACATGAAAAGCTATTCATAAGTTCTTGCGAATCACAGCTTTAAAAGCTATTTGTTCTTTCAGTTGCTTTGACACTTGAATAAACTCATTTTTGAAAAAATAAAAAAAAAGAACCTTCTGTCCACTTAAGAATCAAAGTATCTTTGCAACCCTCACTCAGAATTCATTCAAGCCCTCCTCCAACTGATGCCTGTCACTCAAACTTTAAGTTGTACTTAAGCACTTTTTTAAGTACTGGTACCATCCAGATTCTCTGGTTTAGCTATTATAATGGATAACAAGTACTGGTACTTGAAAACAAAAAGTACACAGTACAAATCTGCCTTAAACCATCAGCAACAGAGAAAGGGGATCTAAAAATCCGTAGTCACAAACATCATCGCAATCAATGACTCCGCTCAAAGACAACCCAAAACGCTGAGCCATTTGAATTCCTCTTGCCAGAAGTTTCAACCCCTCAATCACTCCAACCCCTTCAACCACTACAATCAATCCAACCACTTCAATCACTCCAAACTCGTTCTTATTGAAATCAATCGAATTCCACAAGATGGACTCGGAAACAACCACTGGAGTTATTGCAGAGGAATAAATTATGCAAATGGACCGGACGACTTAAGGCAAGCGAGATGAGGACATGGCCAGATTATGTTACACCTCATTTGCATAAAGTAAACAACTCCAAACGATAATAGCAAGACGTCAAACAACTTGTTAAAAATCACGTAACTATTATTATCATAAACGTTGCTATCACTGTTGACACTTTACCAATGATGATGATGATGACGATGATGATGATGTTGATGACGACGATGATGAGCACCATAAAAACTGCAATGGTGACGAAGCAAGTTAAGTCCTTGTGAAGACAATGCAGCTGAAACTTAACAACCACCATCATAAATAATAACACCACGATGATGACGACGACGACGACGAGGCGAAAGCACGGCGACCGAATGAACAAACAGATGGATGGATGGATGGATGGATGAACAGATGGATAGATGGAGCGATTCAGAAGGAATAAGAGTATTTGCCATTTGCCAATCTCCAGCCTCAACAACAACTCATACCAACATAACAGATTTTCGAAACTGTGCATGAACATTAACCATCATCATCATCACCACCAGCATCATCATCATCACCATCATCATTTCCACCAAACATAACCAAGAACCAAAACGAGCTGATGGCCAAACCAGATGGCGCTTTCCCCGTCCCGAGAGACCGACGCGGACTGACCACCGAGATAACAACATTTACAACCAATGGGGTCCTCAATAGCCGAAGAATACCTAAAGCTACATTAACATAGATCATTAACATAAACTATTAACATAAACCATTAGCATAAACTATTCGGTTCAAAAACACACCAGAATGAATGATCAGAGTTCAAGGCCACTACTATAGGATATATTGACGGGCAAGGTGACTATTACCTACCAATCGCAGATGCTGACGATGACGACGACGTTGATGATGATACTATGGACCATAGATGAAAATCAAACATGTACAATGATACTATTATTATTATTGTTGTTGTTGATGTTTATTGTAATACCATGGCAACGACAAAACTAATTTTTCATCGGCAAGATGAGTCCGACGACGACGGAAATGCACCGACCCGGTCCCCGGACACACTCAGACCCAGACCGGACCGAGTACGCCCACCCCCTCCCGATCTCCACGGCAACGAAAGCCCCCCCCCCGGACGAGGAGACGCCGAAGGGGAAGGCGCGAAAGAGCGACGAATGACATCAAGAGAAGAGGACGGTAGGAACTTCTTGGGGAACGTCGTTTTGGTCTTTGCTCGTCACAATGGCCAACAGGACCGTTATGTCGTCTGGCTTGCCACCTGGTGAACGAAATCGGAATTCAGAGGATCAATTAAACGATTGTATCGCATCAATGCTTCTGCAACATCCAATGCATCAGAATGCTTTATGAGTGCAAGATTACTATAATAATAATAATAATAATAATAATAATAATAATAACCGTTAATTATTATCAAATTAATATAAAATGTATTAATTACTTTATAATAAGTATTATTATTATTATCATTTCAGTATCTCAGTCCTCTTCGTACCCCAAGAACCCCCAAAACCCTCCAACGACTCACCCTTGACGTCGAAGCCATTGGCCGCGGCTCCGACCGCGAACGGCGACATGTAGTCAGGGTCAAAGGCCAGTTTGTGGGCCTCGTTGGCGATCTGATTGGCCACCTGCTGGAGATCCTGGAGGGAGTCGCTCTGGAAAAGCAGGACGGAGAAGGTTTGAAGGATCGAAAATGAGTGCAACGAGTGCCGGTGGAAAGTATTTTAATTAATTATTTAATTATAAAGATGCGATTTAATTTTTAAAAAAACCAACAACAACAATCAATCGACACGGATGTCTTGTCAATCGATTGAAACGTTTGCCAACCTTCAATCGAGACACGTGCTCCAGGATGACGTCCTCCCCGAGGTTGTCAAAGAGTCCGTCGGTCGCCAGGAGGATCAGGTCTCCTTCCTCCACGCTGAAGGAAGCGGAGTTTGCCGACTCGGGGCTGGAAGGCGGAATTTAATATAAAAAAAGTTAAATTACTTTTTAAAAAAATTAAATTACTACCATTGTTAATAATAATAATAACAATAATAATAGTTAATTTATATGGCAATTAGTAAGTAAAACATAATAACGAAAATAACAGTAAAATAATGATGGTGATGATGATAATAAAAATTCTCAGATAGACTTAGGTTTAGAATCACTAAAGAAAATACAACTAAACTATCTTCTTGACAGTCAGAAGATGATTGAATGGAAGCCAAATTACTTTTAATCAACCAATCAATCAACCAATCAATCAATCAATCAGATGATTGAAAGGCCACAAACAATCTTATTGGAGGCAGATGTTCCACTCTCAGTAAATGTTGAAGCAATGATTCTCAGAAAATCATTAAAGCTCAATTGGCCAGGGTTTTGGGATTATCTGAGCAGACAATTATTTATAAGGGCCATTTGGCTAATATTTAATGTAATTTGAGGATGTTTACCTCCATCAAATGTCTTCAAATTAATGTAGTAGTACATTACTGTACTGTCAAATACTGACAAATAACTCACAATAAGTCAAAATAATCATTTTAAATTCAAAATAAACTCTGAGTAATGCTTCATGCATTTAACTTCCTTTCGTTGCTTCTTCTAGCTTTCAAAAGCATGATGCCTCAAAGTTGAGATTCCTTAACGCCATAGATAAGGTCCACATTTGCATGGTTCTCTCACAGATTAACAGCTATCACACGATGAATCTCTTCTCATTGGATTTTTGTTTCCAAACTGTCTACCCATTTTTACCCAATAACATCAAAAATTAACTTCTAAATGTCTTGATAAATTCAGACAATTCAGAATTTATAATAAAAGTGAAATGCAATTTAATTATAATCCAAAAGAAAAACAAAACAACGAATCAAGTACAGCTGAGGATAAGAGCAGCTGTTTGGCCACTCCCGCTAGGCATCCAATCAGAAAAGATTTCGTATCTTTTAATAGCAACAAAACAAAGCAGTCATTGCTCAATTTATTTTAATCCCAACACTTGCTGTTCAAATGCTGTATACCAATGTTGTTGCCTATGCATCTTAGCTCCAAAACAATAACAAACTTCAAATTGAGTGGAGTCATCTTTGGACCTCCAACGATACAATACAGTATACGATGTCGGAAAGGAAAATTTTTTGTTTTTGTCAAAAGTTCAGGTAGGTAACCAAAGTTCGTGAACTGTGAACTGTGAACTTTGAACCAATTGGAAGATTTGAAGACACAGCAGCTTCTTTGGTTTCAAATAATAATCATCAAGAAACCAGCAACCCAAGTAAACATTGTGTTATATCATTATATGCAGATATATTTGATTAATTTCTATAAATTATTTATCACAATATTTACTTCTGTCGTCTACATGTTTACAAACAATTGATTAGGAGGCATCAAACCAAAACAAAACAAACAAAACAAAAAGAGAGAAAATCATAAGAGACTGGAACGAGTGCAGCTTGAAAAAATTCTAAAAAATTCCTATTTGTCGAATAAATCTTCTTTGCCTGAAAAAAATTCATCCGAAGAACGCAAAAGAAAGGAGGCGGCAAAGAAACGGCCGCCTGCTGTCGGCACCTTTTCCTCGGTCTGGAAACGAACGACTGCAACAACAACGTCAACAAACCCGCAGGCAGGCACACACGAAGCGGGCATAAATTCAGCCGAGAACCCGAACCATTTCTCAGACACCTGCCAATTTTTTTTTTGCCAGTCGCAGCAAAATCGCATAAACATGAGTAAATTTATTTCAGGACACCAGGTTATTTGTTGTTTTGGAAAGGAGTTTAGAGAGCAACATAAGGCCATAGGAACACCATAGGAACATTCACCCCCTTAGATGTTTTATTCTTCTCTTGTTGTTGTTGCTGTGTTGCACTTTTTATCTGTGGAATTCTATAAACGAGGCCTCTTTGCAATGGAAAAGATGCCATGATGATGATGATGATGATGCCAAATTACAGCAGCAACTAGAACCATTAAGTCTAGTTTATTATTTATAAATAAATAATTTCTTCCGTGTCGTGACTTCAAACGATCAAAAGGTCAAAGGTCAAGGCCCAGTCATCATCATCCCCCCTCCATCGCTGACATATCTTCAGTTTTGAGAGCACTTTCGACAAAATGCGAGTTCAATATTTGTGAATCAAATGTTTACCGAGAGGCAAATGATCTCTACAGGTAGTCGGTAACAGCTAAGCCAATCGTTGTCAAGATCATAATCATCACCGTCACAATCATCAACACCATCATCATCATCATGAATTGCTCAGACAATAATCTCCTCTTAACATGGTCAGCCATAATCCTTCCTATTAAAAGCCACCTGATTTAAACTCAAAACTACTCATTCTCTCCTCATGTCATGTCGATGAAAGATACCAAGATACCGGAATAAACCGGATAAACATAACGTTGCAAAAACATGGGATTCCCCAAGAGTCAGTATTGGCCAGTACAATTTCAGGTACATTCTCAAATCTTAAAGGTTTAGCTGCAAGCAGGCCTAGCTAGATTCTTGATTGCATCACGATTGATTAAATTTCGAGACTGATTGAGTCTAGGCTTTCATTTAGAATTGTTATTTGAAATGTTGAACTCATAGTAAGGTCGACAAATTTTGAAAATAAATAAATAAATGAATTAAATAATAAAACAGTTAACATAAATAAATACAATATATAAATTAATATAAATAAAGAAATAACTAAAATAAAATAAAGTCAGATCATTGAAATCAAATTTGCAGAGCAAATCCAAATCACCTGTCTGATATGAACATTCCCTCCATAATGGAAGGTGCCAGTGCCATCTGGAAGGGCGTATTGAAGTAATGCGTCTGCTCCGCGGAGCGGTGGACGACCTTTCCGTCCCTGACCAGCATGAAGCCGCTGTCCCCGAGGTTGGCCGTGTAGATCCTCTTCTGGTCCCTGCTCAGGGCCACTATGCAGGCCGTGCAACTGCCTGGGATCAGAATCACACGGGTCATGTATCAGTCATATATTAACAAAAGAAAAAAAGATGAAGATGATAATAATGATGATGACGACGATGATGATGATGGTGGTGATGCCAGTCATTTGATGCACTACAGATTTAGATGACAATGAAGTAAAATTTGAGAATGTAAATCTATGACATGTTATGTTTATGTTATGTTATGTTAAGTGTGACATATTCATAACTATTATTATTTAATTTTTTTTTCATAAATTACAACAAACTATGATAAATTATTTTAAATTACATCAATTATTACTGTTGTTATTAGGGCATATTAGGAACCTTCATCAAAAACCATAACATTGTTTTCATCAATATCATCATCATCATCATCATCAATCATTCCAGGGATATTCAGAATGTTCTAGAATTTCAAAACAAATAAATACATACAAACAGTGCCTATGGAATTCACAGACAAAAGGTCAACAAGGTCATGTGGTTATTCGTGGTTAATTGGATTGTATCGTTTTGTATTTATGGGACCATCAACAGTAGTGAACGACCGGGACCCCGGACCCAGCTGAACCCCGGCCTTTTTTACCACCGGGATCCCGCCCCGTCCCGGCTTTTTAACATTCCCCGGCCCGGTCCCGCCCCGGCTTAAATTCAACCGGGGTTTAGCCGGGGGTAAACAAAAGTCGAATTTTTAGCTTTGTCAACTTAAATAAAATTTATTCATCATCCGAAGAATCATAAAATATATCGTTCGGAGAGTTAAAGTCCTCAGGTCCCGGCTAAAATTGTCGCCCGGTCGATCACTAATCAACAGTGACTTGAAATGTTATGACAAGATGAGGTGGGCTAGGTGTTTTCATTTTCTTTCAATCATCCTTTCATCCATTCATTCATTCGTTTGTTCATTCATTCATTCATTGTTGCCATTAAATCCATTGAAAAATAAATTTCCCAAAATGTCAGCTTAAAAAGGTTATTTTGAAAAGAAGTCCTTGAAAATATTGAGGCCTTTTGCATTGAAAATCATTTTATAAAAGGTTATGCGATTACCTTTAAGAATGAACAACATGATGATCATAACCATCATCATATCTGAACAACATGATAATGATAATAACTATAAACATATCTGAGTATCATGGTGATAACAATCATATCATGATAATGAGATAATCATATCATGAGTAACATGATAATGATAATAACCATGATAATATCCAACTAACATGATTATGATGATAATAGTAACCATAATAATATTTATTGGGATAAAATAAATAATTATTTTTTTAGCAATCAATGCAACTCAACATTAACAACTTTCAACTCACTTCCAACAAATTCTCTAAATACCTCAATTTCATTTGGATAAAAAATTTTAACATCACTACCACCATGCTCGTTCTCCCGATCCTCGTTATAGTATTTATTATTATTATTATTATTACTATTATTATTATTACTATTATAACTACTATTGTTATTATTATTATTATTATTATTAATTATTAGTATAATATTGGAAATTAAAATTTGTAATATTCGTTAAGAATTTAAGCAGCTTGACATTTTGAACCTCTGCACGTTCAACCTTTTTTTATTAACGAGTAAAATTCCAAAAGTCAAAACGACAATGGTGGCCTGTGATGTTATGGCCAAGTACACATAACTTACTATATTATATTATACCATATTATATTATATTATAACATTTTCTTTCACTGAAAGTTTATGCAACTTTAAAGAGAAACAGTAAATATAATTTCATAATACATTGATGAGTACCCTAGTAAACTATTCGTTATCTCCTGTTATTTTATATCAGAATTAAATAAAATAAAACTTAAAATTTAAAAATATATACAAGAAAATACTAAAAAAAGTAATCCTCATAAACATTCAAGCATTTCAATTATTTAACATTAGTCAGATGAACGTCATGAATAATTGACGAAGGATACAGAAATACCGACCAATCACGGAGTTCTTGTCCTGCTGGAGTTCTTCGTAGCCGCTGGTGAGGAGTTCGACGGGTTTCTTGGGGCTGATTTTGCCCTGTGCGACCAGACGCTCGCAGATGGACATGAGGGACTGCGAGAACTTCGAAGGGTCTATGCCGTAGGTCCGCCAACCGCCCACTCCGTCTGCCACTCCTAGAGGGAAATGGAGGGAAAAGCTGGTCATTTATGAAATTTATGGTGCACAATGAAAAGCATACACTGTTTGTTATCTCCCGTTTATTTTTTTATATCGGATTAAAATAAAATGAATAATAAAATTTGTAATTTAATAAAAAATCCATGTATTAATGGAAACATTGAATCTAAGTTTAAATTTGCTATGATCCATATTAATAAACATGATTGATTAAAAAGGCTGATTATAAATTTATTAATAACTGATTTGTGCTTAATTAATCTCTCAATGGCCATCACTAACACCACTTACAAAATAATAACCAAGCAGTGAAATAACACATTAAGATAATGCCAAGTTAACTTAGAAAAGTATTTTATATTATGTTAAGTTTTTTGTGCGAAATTTTAAGAGTGAATTATTTCTTAACAACATCTTTGGTTATGCATTCGTCCTATCAAGACTAAGTCATTGGATTGACATTAGGAAGATGATGTGATACCTTCACATTTTGACATGACCTTGTATGATTCAAATTTGCATACCATAACCAGCTGGCAAACCATCCAATATACAAATACAATATGTATAAGTAATCACAACAATGTCCATAATAATAATGAGTACTGATCATTTAAAATGACAAATGTACTAGCAGTACATTTTCTAGAACAATTTACAAAGTACACGACATGCCTTTACATGACATTTCCTAGAATAATTTACATTTACTAACTAACAGTAATGATATGAATATTCACGTCACCTACCCAAAACATCTCCTCCAGAATGACTGGCAACGAAGCAGGAATCATCACCGAATGATCTCTGATGGACGCGCGAAAAAGACGGAGAAAACGAGGGCGTCAGTGGTCCCGTCTGGGTCTTTGAAATGCCAGATAAGGCGGTCACAAGGTGATAGGAGCGTCTCTTGAAAGATGAAACTAATCTGTTTGCGCTGAGCCATTGTGAAGATAGAATGTCACCACCTATTTCACCAATAACAGTTCTGACGATGAAACGACCGTAGGAAAACACAGAATGCATATTCTTATTACAATGGAATATAAGCAGCGGTTAATTTATTCTTGCGGGCGATACGACATTCCAATGACATTCACGCGCTCATGGGCATCGCCATCTCTAAACAATAATAAACGAACTTGAACTTCAAAGATTAATTTTATATTGTTTTTTTTTAACGAACTTGAGTCAAAAATTTAGTTGTTAAACAGCCTAATATTAATTAATAATAAAACACATTTTAAATAAAATCTCACATGAAATCTACGTTACGACAAAATCTAAAATCCCGCGCGCATACATATTGAACATACATGTAAATTACTGTTTCTTAACAGTTTTTAATCAAATAGTAAAGGTAACATTTTGTTGTTCGGCAAACGGTCAAATGTAGATTATAATGCAAAGGTAAGGCCTTCGCAGTTATCAAGTCCAAAACTGGACACACTAAAGTCGTAATCTGCTGGACGTTATCAAAGTTCTCGACAAGACTCTTCATATCCGATGAAATGATTGATTTTAAGACCAATAACAAGAATCATTGAATTCCTAAACATTCAATTTGGAAATGCAAAAGATAGAGGAGCTGGAAGTTGAAAGTGAAAATTAAATGAATGAACGATTTTTGTAAATAAATATTTTAAGCGCATAGTTCTTTACTTAATGGTTGTGGCGGGTTGGATACCGCGACCCTCGAATAATAGTGCCGGAATAAGGCTGGGTAGACCATGCATAATGACTGGAATTAGATTTGTATAATTTTACAGTTGTATCCCACCTTTTGTTTTTATTTAAATCCTTCAATCCGTTTTTTAAATTTTGTCAGGCGCTTGATAGAGGCGTTATTAACTGTGCAATGATTGTAATCTGTAATAGTAATAAATTATGTAACTAAGTTCCATCACAACGAAAATGACCGATTTTGGCTTGTAAATGTTGCTCAATATTCACGTCTATTTTGATACTTTTGATACCAGAAAATCGAATAATTATTGGAAAGCATCAATTTTAATTAAATATGCGCAAAATTAATTTTAGAACAGTTAAAACTAATAAAACAGAACCCTACTGCATTATCTTCAGTGAACCTGTGCCTATTGACTGGTAAAATATTTTTAATAACAAACTTTTGCTTGATGATCAGTAACATTAAATGTTTTGGGTCACACTTGTACCCCCCTCTTCTTGGATTAAAGGGGAAGTTTTTTTACCATGGGTATCCAAGGGTTAAAGCTTAAACCGATGCCCATGCAGGGAGCACTCAATTGGTTCAAAGAGATCAAAAAGATACTGACTAGTTTCTTGTGGGTATGAAATCAAAGGAATCAAAATAAATAGAAAAATAATTCAGACTATTTTAATAAAACAAATTTTTAACAAACAGATATAACAGAATTTATTTACAAGATCAACAGGTGAAAACTAAACCAATGTCATGGAATCGATATGAAATGGAATTTCACTACAAAAGATTATGAATATATTCATATTTTGGAGTTCATACAACTGACCCATTCTTATTAAGAGGTTCGTGATTTTCTTCAGTAGGCCTTCTTCTTCTTCTTCTTTGCCGAAGGAGGCAATAAACACCTAATAAAAAACACATAAGTAATTCATTGAGCAAGACGTAGGCTGATCCAATAAATAAATGTATATTTATGTATCAAGCACTAGCTTTCGTAAGATAGGAGGGCCATACATAAACAGAATATGGAATGTCACTGTGTGTGTCCACCTCCTCTTTAAAATCATTCCAGATATACCCCATTGCCATTGAAATATTTACAAGGCTTAATTGAAGACATGAAGATATTCTCAGCAAATATTATTACTCAACTTATCACATACACATCCACTAAAACATCAAAGGTCATCTTAAATGAACCCAATGTTATATCAACCAACCTATAACGATTAAGGCAACGGTGACAAATCCAGCTAAGGCAAGTCCAACTGTTAAAGGTGTCCAGTCAGTACGATCATTGCTAGAAGACTGACCTGGATAGAAGATCATTAAAAGTACAAACAAAAATGCTTGATAATATTGTTGAATTCATTAATGCATCACTTTCACAAAAATATTGCAACAAATATGACTTATGCCTACATTTGCTAGTCAATATGACTGGATGAAATAATTGCATAGCAGAGTAGATAAACATTAGCTAGAAAGCTACCTTGGAACTCCAACTCAGTTACTTGCTCTCTCTGATTACAACCATTTACTTTGAAGGTTATGAGTTGTTATTAATGTCAAACTATATTTACCAAATGCAGGTTGAGTTATCACTGAAGTTGTCGTCAAGGCGTGCGTTGTTGGATTTCTTCCTAAAACTAGGAACAAAAGGGCTTTGATAGCAATATAGCTTTGATAACAAGTATTATTGTTAATACTAGTAAATTAACCTTCCTGTTCCCACTGTTGTTGATAAAAGTTGGCTGGATCTCCCAGGTCCCCTATAAAAATTGCAAATATGTCTGTGATCATGGTCACTAAAACAACATTGATCAAATTCCTCACCATTAATGGTTCCATTACTGGACCTCCCAACATCATCATTGTTTGGCAAACTCTAGGAATAGTACAATTTGTGCTCGAGGAATACATCTCATTTTCTTTTTATTGTGTTGTATTTTAACATTTGGATTGAGATTAATGTACTCAATAGAACTTTATTGCCTGACAAGTCTACTTTTACAAAAACTTAAAGTATTGTTCAAATAACTTTGTCAAGGAACAAGCATAACATCAGGAATGACACACACTCAAAAACCAAAACAATGTGCCAAAGTCCAAAGAAAGAAAACCAAAAACACTCAAAAGTAGTTTGGTCAACATGACACATCATATCAATTTTTGACATATTACAGACACACATAATTTCTGCCAAGACCATTGGTGAGATATTCCTAATTTATTTAGTCCTATGTTTTTGCAAAGGAAGTTTCATGCATGTTGGCATATTTGTGTGAGCTACTGTTTAGCAGATTAAAACATCAAATAATCATGGCAATCATAATAAACAAATCAAATAATGAATGCTCATCTTGCACTTGAAGTTTTGTTGCTAAATATTTGCTCAATTATCCCAGATCATGAACCACTAGGTTCTCATATCAACCATGTTATTGGTTATTAAGAAAGTATTTTTTATTTTTATGCCTATATGTGGAATTTTTTTCATGAACTCATACAAAATACATACCGATGGCATTGTATTCGTGTGAAATCATCAAGCAAATACTATAGAGACTTGTGGCAGACCAATTCAGAGAATCGCGGACAATCGAGGGCACGTGTCTGAATAAAGCCGATTTTATGGCTCGTCCCACAGGCTTTCAGAAGAAAGAGTTATATAAATGAATTCCCCTTAAAAAGACCTTTCAAAAGACATATAACATGTACTTTTAGCCTAAATCAGAAAGGTCAGAAATACCTCCTCAAAGTTGCGATTGAAACTAAACCATCAACAACGAGCGACGTGAGCGTAAAACCGCACAATTTCCCCCTATTTCCCACAATTTCTCCCATATTTAATTACCTAAGCCCCTCCCTCCTTGTTAAGAATTACATAATTAGTCCCGCCTACGTGACTTAATATATCTCCTAAGTTCCTTTTAAAATGAACTACGTGACTTTGGATTGGGGTTACAATATTTAGTATTCCAAGCATTCAGAAAATCTAAAATATTTACCTTTACTTCTTGTTTTTTTACCGGTTAATGATTTGTATAATATTATACATGGAATTGTTAACAAAAGTGTCTAAATCTTCGAAGGAAAACAAAAAACAGATAACTGTGGAGTTATCCCAGGTTATCACCACTGCATTAAATTATTATCAAGTGCTGCATTTCAAAATCCAAACATAACCAAAAATAAATAATAAAACTAGAGTCAGTGGCTACCTCCAGATAAATTGTAATTGGCACATTAATTTGAAACATTGCCTCTAACGATTATTAAATTATTAAAGAATTAGTGTTGTCTATATGTGACTGAAAAATCAAGTGTTTATAGGTTATTATAAATTTAGCTAAACCTCGCAATATCTCAAGAACAAACTTCAATATTTTAAGTTAGCTCAAGCAACCTCACAATATTTATTTCTAGGAACAACCCTTTTATGTTGCATTATTTCTAGCAGAGAGTGAGTGGCTTCTTAAAGGTCAGATGTTTTAATGTGAACATTTACAATTAGTTTAATCACAGCCATTAATCGTAGCCATATCTCATGTAATTTTGGCATGTGAGGAACTTGTTGGCGTTGTAAACTTTCGTTGTATATCAGTATCTCATTAAGTCACGTCGGCGAGACTAATTATACAACTCTTAACAAGGAGGGAGGGAGGGGCTTGGATATTTATAAATAAGAAAATTGTACGGTTTTACCGTAAAGGTACAAGATGTTATGTTATTAATGACCGATTTAAAGTAATAATTCTTTTAATATCAATATCAATAAATTTCTGGAAAAGGATAATTAAATTTTACAAAAAAAAATTACAATTTAAATATAATGCTATTGCTGTAACCAGGGGTCTGATGAATTAATTAACGTGAGGATAACTTTATTGGAATTAACTAATGCTGGACGAATAGGTCTATTGCAATTGCTGTCCCGATCGGAACTACTAAATTACTGGAATCGCTAGACACATCTTCCGAATGAAAGATTCTGAACATTAACTTAATTGACATTAATTAATCGATTAATGTCGGGGATCCAACAGTATTAAAAGATTTATTAATCAAGCACACTAAGCATTTTTTCGTTTCGTACGTCTAGAGTTCTTCAATTCCGAACGTTCACAATATTGTATTATTAATCATATAGATAGATACACTTGCTATGGAATTCTACAAAGCTTTGGTTGATTCGGCTATCAAGATTACGCGGGACATAGAGGTTATTACGAGCGCAAAGCCCTCCGACAAAAATGGGATTTTGTCCCGAATTTGCACGGATTTGGATATGGGAAATTCTCTAAAGAATCGCAAGAAATTGTACGATGCTTGGAGGAAAAAGGCCGAAGTGAGACAGCATTTCCAAGATCTGGTACAAGAGAAGAAAATTGATGGTTCTGCAGAAGATGATACAAGCATCGAGAAAATGCTCTCCATGCCAGTGGAAGTAGAAGAACGAGAAGAAAAGTCTGGTTCATCGCAAAGCAAGGGGGTTCACAGGCCACAGAATTCTGTAAAGATCTTCGCCAATTGCAATATGTTGCTGAAGTCATGGCAGGGAGAACAGGTACTGGTGAGTCAATCGGACAGTAGCGATAAAAAGAAAAATAACGATTTGTACTTTCGATTGTTTAAGCGCGGCACGGACCCTTGTGTGACTCAAATAAAAAAAGAGTCATGCAGGACCGAAATGCGTTGTATGTTATATGTACTGTCGTTTCGAGGGATGCCGAAATTTTAAATGTATCCTTAATCCTAATGGCATCGTGAATGTTTATTCAAATGCTTGTGATTACAAACATGACGGATGCCTGACAAGATTTGTTTCTGGCTTAAATAGAATAAGGTTGGGAGATAGGATCAAGAAGCTTGGTCTTCGAAACTTCCGCAACGATGGAATTTTTGAGATTGATATGGATACGTGCTTGGAGGGTAATGTGGAATTACCCTCGAAAGATGTAATGCGAAAAATAAGTTCCGAGGTCAATCAGACAGAGATTTATGATAGGGACGACAAACTTGACATGGAAAAACGGCTGCAGTTCCAAAAGAAGGAACTTTTTATTCAATCTTTTAAAAGCTTGCCAGATCATGGCTTTCAGGTTCTGCTATTTAACAGAGCTCAACTGCTTTTGGCTTGCAGGTCTTCGCTGCCTACTTTGCATTTTGATGCTACAGGTTCTGTGGTGAGAGCATTGCACAAACATCACAAGCGCATCTTCTTATATACGGGTGCCTTCAAATATGGCGATGTAAGTCTTCCGCCGTTCCATTTCCTGTCCACCGACCACTCATCAAAAGGGATCATGGATGTTCTTTCGTCATATAAAATTTCCCTGATAAGCGAGAGTGGGAAGTGGCCAGTCTTTTCTTCATTTGTGACTGATTATTGCATGGCTTCAATAATAGCATTGTTGAGGGTTTTCAATGACATGTTTTTTTCACGGAGTACATACAGCATATGTACTCTCGGTTTGTGTTGCTGCAAAACGTTAGAAAACATATCCATGTATTTCAACTTTGCTGTTCTCACTACGTTAAGGTTGTTGCAGGGGATGTTAACAAACATCTAGACAAGATGTCGGTTGTTAAGAAGAACAATGATAAATATGTTTATATGTCTGCCATATGCAAAATCCTGGATGCACCTTCATGAAGCAGACAGGAAGGTGGTTGCTTTTCTGAATGTTTTATTAAGGACAAAAAAGAAGGTATTGAAGAACACAATACTTTATATGGCTCAGGCAATCCTTTGCATGATTGTACGAAAATATCAACTTCGCAAATTGTTTTCTAAAAAATACATTGCCATTCTTCCTCTTTGGTGTGCTTTTTCTTCGCCCAATAAGAGCAGAGTATCGAACAGCCCAGTGGAGAATGTGTTTAGAATCATTAAAAAAGATTTGTTATGAAATGGGGAAGAATGTAGTTTTTCCAGAAACTCAGGTGCCTCAAGGATCGGAGTCCCCTCAATTAATGCTTGACAGACCTACCGAGGTAGAAGTATCGGAAACTGTAAGGGATGTTGAAGCACTGTCGAAGAAGACCGAAAGACAATATAAGGCATGTACCTTATTATTCAAGAAAGTTGATTTGAGGGAATCGGCCCAGGTATCAAGTATTTGGGATAGTAAACTTGATCTTGCTTATCGAAGGAAAACATTTAGAAAAGTGATGAGCCAGAACATACCATGTGGTGACAGGATATTTTTACTGTTTGCACAAAGATTGCAGGTTATATAGATGCTCAATTGATAGTTCTAACCAATTAATAATTTTTACCGATGGTAAGAATTTGAACCATAAAGGTTATGTCAAAATGCATACGAGGCGAGGCTCACCGAAAGAATATATAAAAGACAAACTAAAGTACATCACACCGTCTGTCCTCCATACAATGATGTGTATCTCAGGCGTAAAGGGGCTGGAGAAACACGAAATTCCATCAAAGGCTAACCTTAAGAAAATCAGGTCAGTGGGAAAAGCAAGTGATGATATGTATAAGGACATTTACATTGACCTTGCCGAGAGGATGAAAAGAGATTTAGAACTGCATAAGGATGATAGCGAACATGTAGTTCAAATGGTTCCAACGATGCCATTTCAAATGGTTATGGTATCTCCCAAGCAGGCAGTAATCGGAAATGCTGCGACAAAATATGGAATCAATCCCATAGTGCACTTTGATGCCACTGGCTCAATAATGAGGAATCCAGATGGAAAAAGGATCTTTCTATATAGCGCAGTTATGCATTGGCGCTCAGGAAAGGAAGCCTTTCCACTTTTCGATTTTCTATCTAGCGACCAATCGCAATTATTTATTGGCAGCTTGTTGTATACGGCTGTTAATTTCATTATATTTCACTCAAAAAACGATTCTTCAGTACAATCGTGGTAGACTTTTGCAGAGCCTCTTTGAATGCTATTTTGTCTGTGACGACATTTTTAACTATTTCTGAGTACCTCGGTATGGCTTACCAGAATTGCGTTGAAGAATTGACCTCCACGAGGCCCCGCACGACAGTATTGTTGTGCTGCTCACATTATACTAAAATAATAGGACATTAAAATAGGAGTAATTAGCGTCGAATTTGTGAAGTTTGAAACGTAAATCTATCATAGACGAGAACAAAAAAGAGTCTGAATATCTTTTTTTCGTAAATATAGTATAATAGCCAAATCAATAAGGTTGGAAGAATCTTATCAGGCTACGGGTGCGATCAACGAGTACGAAAATATCAACTTCGCAAATTGTTTTCTAAAAAAACACATTGCCATTCTTCCTCTTTGGTGTGCTTTTTCTTCGCCCAATAAGAGCAGAGTATCGAACAGCCCAGTTTCTCCACTATGTGTTTAGAATCATTAAAAAAGATTTGTTATCGGGTAAGACACATTTGAAGCTAGGCTTGTTTGTCGATGCTCTTCAGAAGGAGGCCGAAGCTAGGTGCAAGGAGTGCGAATAAAATTTGCCGAAGTCATATTGTCGAGGAAAGTCGATGCCTAAAGCGCAATGGGAGCGCAGGCAAGAAAATGACATTTCCTATTTCGAAAAAATGAAAAATTTGAAGGTGCTTAGTAAGCATCTCAACGTAGGCTTTAGGCCTGAAAATCGACTCAACTCGATAATATTGAAAAATTCCCTTGTCATGGATCCGATCTATTACAAGGGGATTCTTCACAATTTATCAGCGCTAGCCAGGTCTGGGCAGCATACCATATTTCTCGAGGACTTTCGAACTCTCTTCGATAACACTTGGCTATCCTCGACCTCAATTGACTATATAGTGACGGCGGTGATAAAACCAGTTGGGGTGACATATATTCCCGTCATGATAAGTCATCAAGCCATCGCCAATGGTCGATATGAGGTTACTTACTTTGAGTCTTTACCAATCACGGGAAGATGGCTTGTTTTTCCTCGTCTTACCAGGGGCGACACACATTTTGTTTGCTTTGTCATTGACAACGTAACAAAACAAATAGTGTGGTGCGACCCCCTTGATGAAGCACTCAATGTCAATGAAGCCACGAAATTCAGTGAATTTCTGGTTTCAATTAAGCCTCATTGGAAGGTAACCGAGGAATGGCTTACCTTCCCTTTAACCTCAATTCGACATTTCAGACAAATTGACGACCACAATTGTGCCATTTTTATTATCGAATTTGTCAAAAGTCTGGGCAGTGATGGTGACCCTACGAAACCTTTTGATCCTCAAGAACGTAGGAATCGTTACCAACTGCAAATATTGAAAACTTCCTTCAGTATGATTGATTCGTGTCTATATTGAGGAGGCAATGAGGATGGATCTACAATGGTTTTTGAAAGCAGTATTGACAATGAAAGGCTTATTGAGTTGCTAGTCTCTTGCGGATTATCTCCGGAACAAATTAGCAAGGAAGTCGCAGGTAAGACTGATGGATTGTTCGGTAGACTTTATCCCTTGTTGGGTGTTACGAATAACTTGAGGAACAGAAGCAAAATATATATGAGATGGAAGAAATAAAAAAACCAAGTTCGCGTGAAAAATGAAATGGGGAAGAATGTAGTTTCTCCGGTCCCCTCAATTAATGCTTGACAGACCTACCGAGGTAGAAGAATCGGAAACTGTAAGGGATGTTGAAGCACTGTCGAAGAAGACCGAAAGACAATATAAGGCATGTACCTTATTATTCAAGAAAGTTGATTTGAGGGAATCGGCCCAGGTATCAAGTATTTGGGATAGTAAACTTGATCTTGCTTATCGAAGGAAAACATTTAGAAAAGTGATGAGCCAGAACATACCATGTGGTGACAGGATATTTGTACTGTTTGCACAAAGACTGCAGGTTATATAGATGCTCAATTGATAGTTCTAACCAATTAATAATTTTTACCGATGGTAAGAATTTGAACCATAAAGGTTATGTCAAAATGCATACGAGGCGAGGCTCACCGAAAGAATATATAAAAGACAAACTAAAGTGCATCACACCGTCTGTCCTCCATACAATGACGTATATCTCAAGCGTAAAGGGGCTGGAGAAACACGAAATTCCATCAAAGGCTAACCTTAAGAAAATCAGGTCAATGAAAAAAGCAATTGATGATATGTATAAGGACGTTTACATTGACCTTGCCGAGAGGATGAAAAGAGATTTAGAACTGCATAAGGATGATAGCGAACAAGTAGTTCAAATGGTTCCAACGATGCCATTTCAAATGGTTATGGTATCTCCCAAGCAGGCAGTAATCGGAAATGCTGCGACAAAATATGGAATCGATCCCATAGTGCATTTTGATGCCACTGGCTCAATAATGAGGAATCCGGAGCCAGATGGAAAAAAAGATCTTTCTATATAGCGCAGTTATGCATTGGCGCTCAGGAAAGGAAGCCTTTCCACTTTTCGATTTTCTATCTAGCGACCAATCGCAATTATTTATTGGCAGCTTGTTGTATACGGCTGTTAATTTCATTATATTTCACTCAAAAAACCCACGATTCTTCAGTACAATCGTGGTAGACTTTTGCAGAGCCTCTTTGAATGCTATTTTGTCTGTGACGACATTTTTAACTATTTCTGAGTACCTCGGTATGGCTTACCAGAATTGCGTTGAAGAATTGACCTCCACGAGGCCCCGCAGTATTGTTGTGCTGCTCACATTATACTAAAATAATAGGACATTAAAATAGGAGTAATTAGCGTCGAATTTGTGAAGTTTGAAACGTAAATCTATCATAGACGAGAACAAAAAAGAGTCTGAATATCTTCAAAATTTATTTCAAAAATAAATTTAATTTAATAAATTTCATGGAATTTTTGTATTTAAATCTTTGAAGCTCATTATTTCTGCTCCGACGCTTGGAATACAATAATGTTATATATCATTTTAAATTTTAATTAATAGTACTACAAAATGATATATAAACCAATATCTTTCCATGTTTAATAAAATTATTTTTGCTATAATGGATTTTGAAATTGAATTTTCGTTAATAAAAAATAAGGTAAATTAAATAATTTTATGATATTCTAAAAGGTTATCATCTCCCCTTTCCAAAAATGTGCCACTTGTTACATGTTTATAAATTGAAATAATTGCATTAATCCGATACCCTATGCACCGTCTCTAGTCCTCGCAACAAATTCTAGAATAACAAATAAAAGATAACAAATATAAATATATAATAAATAATATATATTAATAACAATAATAAACGAACTTAAACTTCAAAGATTTTTTAATAAAAAAACTTTATATTTTTTTACTGAGCTTGAGTCTAAAATCTAGTTAGGCGTTGTTAGGTTATTAGGCAGCCTAATATTAATTAATAATAGAGCACGTTTTGAATAAAATGTCATATAAGAAATCTATATTACAACAAAATCTAAAATCCAATTATTTTAATGCCCGCATCGGTCAGCGCCCCAGATGCAAATTGGAATGCCAAGGTTAGGCCTTCGCGGTCATCAAGTCCTAAACTGCACACTCAATTGACTTAAATCGTAATTTGTTGTACGTTACCAAAGTTCTCGATAAGACTTGTCATATCCGACGAAATGATTGATTTTGAGACCAATTAAAAAAAATCGTTGATATAATCCTAAATATTCACTTTAAATCTTGCATGGATGGGTGCCTCTTGAATTATTGAATCTTAACTACTTGCATAAGATATTTGTTCAAAAGTCCGAGAATGTCATTTATGCCTTGACCCTCTCTAGAGCGACTGGTTATGGAAGCAAAATTTGAATGACCCCACGCAGCGCCGATCATATCACAACTAAAGAACGCAACTTTGATTTCTCTCATTTTCGAATAATAAGTGAAAAGGTTCCCCTCACATTGCTACCGAAATTGAAAATTACTCAAAAATTAACTGACTCCAAATGTTCTAATTTAAGAAGAGTCCGATATGATATCGCAATTGGTCTCCATATTTTCACTACAAGAGTTCTGAACCATATGGACACAATAATAATAGTTAATTTTTAGAGCGCCATATGCATAGCGTGCTGGAATCTTTGCGCAGTCAGGAGAGCATCCTATCGGACGGTCTTGGAGCAGCGTCAAGGAAGGAGTCGAGGTGACCTCGTCCGGGTTTTCCACCGACCCTGTGACCTTGTCCAAGTCCAATTCCTCCAGAAAGCGCTCCTGACTTTCGGTCCAATCTTCCCAGACTTTGGCCACTGTCGTTGGGTTCAAGCCCGAGTGGGCTTGAGTCCCTACCAAGTCCGGAGTGCCGTATTCGTCGAGAATAGCTTTGCGTGATCTTATGTTTTGGTCTAGTCTAAGAAGATATTTCCTGAAGAGGTGGGTCCCCACATGACGCTTGAAGAACATAGCCACATCAGTTTTCTCTTGCAGCTTATTTGACGGTTTCACATAAAATAATATGAGCGAACTAAGGCGAACTTTATGATGTTCTTAAAACATCTATTTAAAGTTTGAATTTATTTAAAGTTTAAATCTTTCTTGAAAACATTTCATGAATTCTTAATTTGCTTAAAAAGTTCAAGTCCCAATCAAGGCACAAATTCATAAAATGGAGAACAACTGCAGTCATTATTCCAATAGGAAATTACATTTAAAAATGCATAACAAGTAAAAAAATGTATAGGGTTCTGCAACAAATTTTCAAAATTGAGAAAAGAGATAATACATAATTCTCTCCATTTATAAAGAAAAAACAAATAAACAAAATAAAAATCCTGAAAAGTATTAGAGACCTCAAGAAATCATAATTGCTTTAAATTTTGTTAATGATTTTAGAGAAGATACAACTTCCTCTTCAAGGTGTTTACAAATATGGGCTGTTGAATGTTCAAAGTATCAGTTTTCAGGCCTGAAACAACCTCATTGACCTGCAGAAAAACAACTGAGTGTTCAGGAACTATTAAAAAAAAACTCCCCACTTTCTTCAAATATAACATATTATTATACTATATGTAATTATATATTTCTTCAAGTTCTAATCTATTATTATACAATGTTATACACACACATATTACTATATGCATATAATATGTAATGTACACGTTATTGTACAAAGTTACACAATGTTGCCATGGAAAACTTTTTAGCGGCAACAGTGCAAAGGACCAAAGATACTTAATTTGCTGGAATTAATTTGTGGAAGTGCTTAAATGGGGAATTTTATTCTAGTATTCTCAGTCACTCAAACTTTACTGAGACCATGATATTAGTTCCATTAAGTATTAGAGACCTCAAGAAATCATAATTGCTCTAAATTTTCTTTAATGATTTTAGAGAAGATACAACTTCCTCTTCAAGGTATATATATATGATTATATATATATATATTTGTGAACACCTTGAAGAGGAAGTATAGCATTAATAATTCATTTTCTTCCTTTTCATTAAATCATCTTTTCATCATCTCTTTATCTTTAACAAAAAGAGATGACCTATATAAAAAAAAACAGGTCTCTTATGAATATACAAAGGATTCTAAAAAAAAAAAGACCTTCGTCATCATAGTTTGTAAATCTTCGTGCCTGCAAAATGTTGAAAACACGTGAACGATCGCCCGGATGAACCAACTACCGAGCTCGGTCATCCTCCAGGATGAATATCCTGCCGTGAATAAACCCCAAATGAGGCATCGATTTGGATTAAGATGGAAATAAACTTTATATTAAAAAATTTTATAATCTCGAACAAAAATTAAATATATTACATACGTTCTTATATACTGCACAACATTGTATTATAATTATAATAACATAATTATATTATCATAATTACACATTACATTATTATATTATATATAACTATATATTATACATTATATTACAATATTACATATTATATTAAAATCACATATATAGTTATATATTATATGTTTATAGATTTTTTAATAAAATACCTTCTGGGGTACTGTAGGCTTCAAACAGTATACTATACATTATATTACAATATTACACATTATATTAAATTCATAAATAATTATATTTTATATATTATATGTTTACAGATTTTTTAATAAAATACCTTCTGGAGTGCTGTAGGCTTCAAACAGATCAGCTTTCTCATGAACACTTAATCCGGGCTCCAACTTTGGATAAAAAACGGCCTCTAACTCATAGCTCACTCCACTGCCACTTTTGCCATCAGATGCCATGCTCACGCCTCTGGATCTTGCCTCTGGATTTTAAAAGTAATTTAAACGAATCTAAGCGGTCATCATGTCTTTAAGCTGACCACATTTTTTTGCATAACTTTCGTAAATATTAATTTTATATTATTAAATTTGGCTATATAATTTAAATACTAGTATGAAATCTTATTATAAAGTTAGAAACGAATTCTAAGTCACTCTATTACCTGTAACACAAGGTTACACCTCGCTATAATGTAATAAGGGGTCATCCATAAAAGATGACCGCACGTGGAAAAATCAAAAGCAGACTTTCGTGAACAACGACAAGAGGGGATTTATCTGAATGTGTATTTACTGCAAATTCTAATTTTAATAAATTAAATTATCATAAAAAGTTTTATTGGTTTATAAGACTTGAATGTGGTTTCGCAGAGGGAGGGAATGGGGGTTAAAAATGGGCAAACTTTTATAAACATCTTTCATGGATGACTCCTACGATAACATCCTGCAATGTGTAGGATGGCCAAATGGATAGCTGCAAGTGAATTAGAAACCCAGCAAAACATGCCCATGCAGGTTAAAAAGCTGTGAATTTTGAGTGAAACCCAATGTGGTATGTTAAAGATTCAAACTAAAATGGAACCCAAGGCTACATCTCAAAGATTCAAACCCAAAATGGTCTCAAAGGGTCTCACCTCCCCTACAGCATTGGAAAATGAAAATCTTTGGCACCGAAATGAGGCTCTTGCAATTATGTCCGTCAAACCTCTCGAGGACATTTTTGAACATAATCTTCACCCCGTCGGAGGTGAGGAAACAGCTCTCTTCCCCGTGCGACATTATCACCATGAACCAAACGAAATATTTGAACCCGTTTGTTTCCAAGTACTTTTGCTCCATGCTCAGGAATTCCTTAAAGTCCTGCAAATTAGAAGTGAAATTAGAGGAAAAAGATTAAAATTGAATGGTATCTAGAATGAACTAGAAATATTTTGGCTGAAAATGCATAAAATTCAATAAAAATCTGCAGTAGTAGTTTTAGATTTTCATCTCAGAAGAGTTTAATAACATTTAGAATATCAAATGGAAATCAAGTCTTAAAAATTACTTCGAATGAATGAATGAATGAACGAACGAACGAATGAATGAACAAATACAATTAAACAAATATAGAACTGATCATTAAAAGAACCTCCGTTGGCATTAAAAATCTCTAAGAAACATTTTATTAATGACTCTTTTCATTAAAAACCAAAAAATAAAAACTACCCCTTCAAATAAATTATATTCCCAACATGCATGTGCAGATCAAATTGGATAGGCAGGAATGCAAGTGACCAAAAGATGGCCATTTTGCACTGTGTTCAATACCGGAAGTAACCTTGATTGGGGTACCGTTTGAATTGAATAAGAAATGCCTTGACATCTTAGAGTGATATATAAGGCATTCAAAAGACAAGAGGGATATAAGAGTCATTCAAAATACTAGATGTACATACAAGGTATTCAACAGACTATAAAGAGGTATAGGGCATTCTAAATACTATATGTATATATATATGAGGCATTCAAAATACTACTTGTATATATGAGGTATTCAAAATACAACATGTATGTATGAGGTATTCAAGAGACTATAGGGATATGCAAGGCAACACAAGATCTGTTACAAAACAGTCCAAAACAATGACTTAACCTTTTCCAAAACAAACTTCTCATTGTTATCCACGTTACCGAAAGTTGTTATGTCGTATTTCATGAGCTCAAACATCTTGCAAAGGTTGTCGACGTCCATTTCCGATCCCTTCCTAATGCTGAAACTCTCGTCTTTGAAATGTTTTATGTTGATTATCACGGCTCTTCCGGTCTGGTCCGCGTTCTTTGGGTACTCTGGCTCCTGTACCGATGTTAATTTAGTTTTTTAAAAAAATGTTACAAAAGTTTGAAATCAAAGATACTTTAGAATATGGTTCGTTATATAATTAAAATATTTTGTGCAATCCTTTATAAGGCCAATTTTTGTGGGACGTGGTTTCAGAGTAGATGTTACAACACTGATATGGTTAAATTCTGAAAGTTTAATATCACTTTACAAGACATGACAAAAACGATTATTGTCTGTGCATATTTTTTCAGATTTCAAATGTTTAAAAGCACAAATTACTGAGTGGCCTCTGTTTTTATATGGAGTTTTCTTCTTGAGATATTCTATGTCAATGAGAGCAGATCTTTCTCTCACTTTAAAAAATAATTTTTCAATTTAAAGATATTAAAGGAAAAAATCAACAAAATAATACTTGATAGAAAATGAAGATGTGACATAACCCTAACCCTATAATGCAAATAACTACAATAAGTTCTTATATTATATTATTTCGAAGCAAATCCATCATACATGCAAAGCCTCACCTGTTATCCTGTTTCAATTAATTCCTAATTTGTACATCAAATAACTACAAGTTGTTATTAAAATAAATTATTAAAATGAAGAATAAACCTATTATTTCAACGATTTTTCTCCAATCATAATGAGGTTTTGGATCAGGATCAATTTTTTTAATTATCTCCGTCTGATCAGATTCCACCAGAGCTTTGATAAATTGGTCGAAAGCATAAGGGCCCCTTCTGGCAAGTATGTCGAGAAATTCTGCATTCCTCCCATTTTTGGTGGGTTTGCTCTAAAACGTCGAAGGAATTTCATTAAATATTCCTGTGGTTTAACGTTTGCTCAGATTTCAACTGTTTAACCACAGAAACTTAACCATTATCTCATCTTCGAATTCCTCTGTTATTATGTTGCCTTCCCTCATGACGGCGGAGAATACATCTGAAAGTTTCAGATTTTTAACGATATACGACCGGTTACTTATTAATGCGTCTCGATGCTCTTTTGACATCCCCATTTTTTGATGAAAAGCGGATCAACTAAAGACGGACTGGTTGCTAAAGGGGATTTCCCATGAAACATGACTAAATGGATCGTGAATTTTAAATCATATTTCTAAATTAATTAAAATCTTTTTACTTATTTTTTTTAGATAATTTTAATTATTATTAGTAAGCCAATTTCATTTTGGATTTATTTCAATCTTGACACGATTTAAGCCTTTGTTATCATAGGATCTATACTTGTAAATTTCATTAAATATGTGGTTTGAAATGATTTCTTTTCTATTTTCACGTCAAAAATCAGTGAGCTATATGTTGAAATCTAAGACCGCAACCAATTGCTCGTGTGTTCTGCTAACTTTTGTCGTAACTTTGTTTCATTATTATTTCGCGAATCCAATATGCACATTGATTAGTTGGAAAGATCACCTGAAAGAAGCCTCCCCTCTCAGCAAAAAAGCGCTACTCTGACCAGGGTTACAAGATTCACACATCCCCAGTCGACTGATGGAGCGATGGCGAGCTCCTCTGGTTTGAACAGTAGCTTGGTTATCAAGTCCTGAAGTTTATTACAGCAACTCGTAAGAGGTGAACTCAAGTGCTTTTTGAAATTGAGAAATCTCATCCCCAAAAAGTGAAAATTATCATTTACATCTTAGATAATATTAATAATAATTCGGTTCGCATATGTCCGGTGGACTACAAGGCCACTGAGGGGGATGAGGATGACTTTCCCTGAAGAGGAACTCTGGAACTGAGCGAGTGGTGCCGGCGGTGGAGTGACCAGCGGGGCCGGAGAACGAAAAACCGAGTATAATCCGAGTAGAAATCCAGATCGGGAATTTCGAAAACTAACACGCAGCCGGGAACTTAGTGATAGGCGAACGATTAGGTTATATAAAATATTGATGAAGGAAATGAGAACAGACATAAGAAAGATAAGGTACAAAAAGCTTAGAAAATACTTTTCATTGAAATAATTTAAGATAATAAATGATGCACTGTGTAATACCTGATATATTGATATATATCTTAACCTATAAACGAATTGAATCTAAGCCTGGCACACAAGAAGAGATTGTATTTGAGATGGGTTCGGTCTTGCCTAAGTCAGTGGTTATTCCCGATGTGGGTGGTGTCGTTGTCGTTGGACTGATCGGGCATATTGATGTCTGAGGAACATTTCGAGGCAGTTCGAGCCTGTTATTGCAGAGGAGTTTCACTGTCCCATTGTTAATTTCCTCAAGGCCTTGTTTGTCCATCATAAGTCTGTCCCTGTACTGGTCAAGAGGCGGGGTTGCCGTAGGCTGCTTTCCTCCATGAACACCTGGAACGTCGCATTCTGCAGCCTCTCCTTGATCTTGAACGCTTGTAGCCAGGTTTGAGGGCCAGCTGTTTGTGCCTGATGACTGCCTTCTTGAACACATCTGTTGGGGTCACCAATTTGTTTTTTTACCAGCACATAATCACCTTCTTTTAAAAACTCTTGGCATGCAGGATAGTCAGCATAATTTTGCATATACATTGGATCACCAAAACTGAACCTGACAAACCATTTTGCAATATAATCTCTGCCAATTTGCTCAGAAAAGTGCCAGTCAAATAATATAGAATTGAATATAAAAATGACACATAGAATTGAAGAGTTATGTGGAATGCTGCAACCATCAATGGTGCATTCATCCTTGCAGCTATCAACTGAGGTGATGAATTTTAAAGTTAAATGTCTTATACAGCTATTACATTAATTTATGTAAAAATTAATTCTGATTAGTTTGCCAGGTCAAAGAAGTCAACAAAACACAAAAATTTGCTTTTCACAAACAAAAAAAACTTGTCTGCCACAGAAAAATTAAACATTTTTTCAAAAGTTTTGAGATTGATTGGACGCACAAACATTCTCTGCAAGTTGGATTGAATTTATATTAAAATTTTATCACTCTCCTACAGATCCAATGCTCCAATTTACCTTATCTTTTGCAAATGGTCTCCCAAAGATATTTCAGTATTCACTTCTTGGTCGCCAGGATGCTGCTCCATACCTGAGTCTTCAAGTGGTTCCGAATTCTCAGAATTGGTTGGTTCAGGTTGCTCCCCATTCATGTTTTCCCAGATGGAAACAATCAATATCCCAACCAAAACAGCAGCTGTCAATGAATCAATTTGGAATTACAACAATGCATAGAAAAACACATAATGAAAAAAAATGAAAACAGTTCAGATTTGAAACACAATTTTTGAAGAATGGATGTAACTTTGAAGCAACAATAACCAAAGATTCATTAAACCTATAATTGTAACTGTTGGTTTCAGCTGTGTTCCTTCAGATGTGGAACCTGTAAATGAATAGAAGTGGAATGACGATGATGCTTTGATAAATGTTTGAAATTTGCAGTAACAAAAAACATAACAATGATATAAGCAATTATAAACCAATTTACTTTGAGCATTGTTTGAGTTATTATCCCACTTTGGATGGACATTTCCCAGAAAGTCTAGAATTTGAAAATCAAATTATTGATTGTAATAAATCAATAGTTATAGTTATAATACAATTTTTAAGAATATTAACGATTTGTGCGTTTTGTAACTGGTGGTTTCAGCTGTGTTCCTTCAGACGTGGAGCCTGTAAATGAATGGAAGTGGAATGAATTCTTAAATATTATGAAAAAGTTATATTTACCACTACAAAATTGTCACATAGCTCACATTATCATGATAAATCTTTTAGAAACTCACATGATTTAGAAGGGACTGGTAAACCTAACGGAACTCCCGTATTCAGAAAATTCTAAAGTCAGAAATTAATACAAAACTTAGTAAATGTTATAAAACATAACAATAACCAATGGTAGTGCACCTGCAGATAATTATGACAATTTCAATGTTATTGCAAATTAGACAATTTAAAAAAGTGTAAACACACCAGGTAATTGATAGGCCATGAGGAATTTTGACCCCACTGATTGGCCACCGAAAAATGTCCCACTATTAGTTAACATATTTACAATTTATGCATCTATGAAATATACCATATAATTTGTCATATTGTTGTTATCATCGACATCAACCAGGAAATCAAGAATCATGAACCAAAGGAAAGCCAGAAGGGATATTCTCCTGCTAGTGATAACCATATTACAACAAGATTGCAACAAGATTAAAACAGTTTACAAGTAAAAATTAAAACTCACAATTGCCAGGAATAGAAAAACTTTGAACATCTGCCCAAAATAATATATTAATTATTTATTAATTTATTTGGAATTGCAATCTCATTCAACAAAATTTGTAACATTGTCGAGTTTATCATTAATAACAATAACAAAAATAATAGCCTAATTATGCATCGACAACAATGGCGACGATGATGATAATGGTGATGATGATAATAATGATAATAATAATAATAATAATAGTTAACCATGGAACAGCTGCAGGCAGACATCAGTTGGATAAGTCCCCGGCCTCCAATTGCCATAAGATTTGCCGAACCTTTAAAAATAACGCCTGGAAAAGAAGAACCGAACTGAATGACATTTGTGAATGTACAATGACTCGTAAGATCGACTTGAAAGTCTCTTTTTTTTTAATGGTCTGACGGGATTTCCCAGACCCATTATCGGACCTAAAATTATTGAATCGGATTATTTACTGATTGCTTTTTGTGAGTTTTGGCTGGGCTAATAAAGGAAAAAATAATAATTATTATTAATATTAATATAATACAAATAATCTTCAGTCAAGATTTGTCAAAAGGAAGATGTAGAGTAATGCTTGAGCTTGTTGACAAAGGACTAAATTCAAAGGGTGAGAAAAACAAGCGGACAATGATCGAAATCGCGGGAGGATTTTGAACATTATTAATTATGTTGATTCTGACAGATTCTGACATGTTTACGAACATCGAACTACATGCGAATTACATCATTAGAATAGTCGAACATTTCAGCCCCAGTGAAGATCCTATGAATGATGAAGTCATCATTAGTCATCTTTAAACTTTAAGAGAGAGATGCTTGGTTCGGTGATTTTTAATAGCTGTCATTGTTTTGCTCCGCTATGTCTATGTTGCTTGCATTAGTGGTTAAAGGTGGCAAGTGTAAGCTAATCACTGATCCAAAATTAAAACAAAGCCATTATTATTTCATCAATAATTGTTAATTATGATATCGTTTATTCGGCGGAAATCGATAGAAACAGCAGAGTCACTTAACACTTTTTTCTGCACTTCATTAAGACATGAAGATAGTGTTTGTTTGTTTGTGTTTGCGTATGATTTTGTTTCGGATCTATCTCCGTTTTTCAAACTTGTGGCTTTGTGCTCCATCTTTAATATCATCAGCATCACTACTACTACCGCCGCCATCAATCATCCTTCATCGAGAGTCTAAGACTGACCCCCACACTTAGATTACGTGCACTCACTCGTGCACACACGCACGTATGCACACGCGCATGTAATCACCTCATGAAACAGCTAACCATTCTTAATTGATTTACAGGAATCAACTCGCACCAGGGGGCACTCCGATGGGGATTAAAGAATTAAAACGCATTCTTGCAAATTTTCTGCAACAATGAGTCCTCAAATCTGTAATACGGTAGTGCTTTTTGCGCTTAAAGTTCAACCAGGTTGAATGGATGATGTGTTTTGTTAACAAGTGACACTTGTTAACAAAACACCTGTTCTGTCACAGCTACCCCTTTCATATCGCGACTCAACTATTAATCTTTCAATCAGGCTTAAAGGCCGGATTGTGTTGCATGCCGAACGTACTTCAAAGGGTATCCATTATCAAGTCCACGCCTCAAGCCAACTATTTCTTCAGATCTTTTAACTTTTGTTGTGACTTTGTTTCATTGTTATTTCTACGATGTTTTCCTGAAAATATTTGATTTGAATAAGATATTATTTCTCATAATAGTTTAGTTAAAATCTTCGGCTAACAGCCACTTGCTAAGGTTAGATCTTTCATTCTAGTCCTATGGAAATAAATACTTTGATTGAAACAAGTGGCTGCCAAGGGTTTTCGGAATTTTGAAGGTCAATATTATTGTCGGGATGTTAACTATAAAGAGATCAAAAAATAAACAATAATAATAATAAACATATTAGAAAATTTCTTTCTTTTAAAATTAATCAGATTGAGCCACAGCAATGCGTGGCTGGACACCTCTAGTTAATAATAAAAAACAATCAAAAGCGAGACTATCTATCCAAGCACCGATTAAACTTTCATTGTACGTCGTACAATTGAGTTTGAAGACGAGACCGCAACAAAACCAAGTGGCGAAGCACAAATGTTATTTTATTATATTATTATTTATTATTATTGTGGTGCGATGACGATGATATTGAAATACTGATTAATGGGAGCCAATAAAATCCATCCATCCATCCGTCCATCCATCCATCCATCAATGGAATTTTTTGTCATCGCTGATGTTGAACCACTGTTTCTATCTGCTGTTTAAGTAGAGAATCAAAATGACTAACCTCCTTTCCAAACTTGAAAACAAAGAACTTTATAAAATGGATTTTATTATACGCTTATATCTGTTGTATAACACTGACAATAGTCTTCGTCCGATCAGCCGAAGTGTCACTGCATGCGTAGGCTTTACTGCATGCGGCTAGCTAAGCTACGCTGTTCACTCTTACATGTATATACGCATTTAATTCTGTTGGATTAAACCATGAAAACCATTATAAATGAAACGATTGTTTTTAAAGTAAACCCAAATTAAATAATTTTTTTTTATATGATTTGCATTTTTCGAAATTTGAATCATTTCTGTTTTGCAAGATATCTATTGATTAATTTTTAGGCAATACAAAAACTAAACATATTATAAAAATAAATATTTTTTTTTAAATCGTTAAAAGTAGCGATCTTTTTATTAATTAATTCGTGGACTCTTAAACGGCGCAAGTGTACCCAGGAAGTTCCCTTTGACGAAATTCCTTCATAAACTTTCGTGGCATAACATCACGCAAACATTTTTTTCGGATTCTTTCACGCGGAAGTTAACTAAAACTGATTTTCTGTTTCTAAAAGCTAGTTACTGGAGACTACAACAATAAAATAGAAAACTTAATGGGACAGGGTACCATGGAGACAACATTCCCATTCCAATACTGAAGAATTTGTTATCGAGGTCACGTGGGATTCCTTGCCCAGATGTGCCTCGACGCTCCCTTCTGCCTGGCAGGTCCATCGATGTCGTTGGCCCAAGGACATGGAACACACTGGATCCTGCAGTGACGGTGTCTGCATCCAACACTACCCTGAAGACCTTCCTCTTCAGGAAGAGCCACCCTCACTCCCATCAGTGGCCTTGAAGCACACTGGACACACTTCACTTTGATAAACCAAATTATTATTATTGTTGTTGCAAGCCGAATGAAGGAGCATCAAGAAGATAATGTCAGCATTGAAAACAAGCAAAGTCCTGCCATTCAAGAAATAGCAAAAATGTTGCAGAATTATTTTAATTTGTCAAAAATTCTGTATGTGATTTATTTCCAATGAAAGTAATTTTTTCCATGTTGTTAATTAATGGAAAAACTGTCAAAAAATCTGCAAATCTAATTATCCCACAAAATCATGCTTGATTGATTTGGGAATAGTTGCTTTGGCAAGGAACTTTCCATCAAACCTGATGGTGACATTGGATTCCTGAATATCATCCAACATATGATTATAACTGAGAAGAAAAAATAAATAAAATAGATGCAAATCATTTATGATGCCAATTCTAAGATGTTATAAAATATGCACCAGCATTATCACAAATCAATTATCAACACCAATTCTATAAAATACTTATCCTTACCTTCAAAGTCATTCCAAGTCTGTACCAAGCATCAAATGTCATGGGGCCAATCAACTTGACCTCAGCAAGAATTTCTGGCTGCAAACATTCAGTCGCAGTCGGTTTTCAAGCCCCATTGAAGAGCATTCTCCCTTGCAAGCTTCACGAACAAGAAGTCTCTTCTGACGATGTTCGAGGTCTTCCTTATACCAACTTATAGTTGGTTCTATAATTATCTGGATCCTTTAAAAATCATCTGAAAACACTTCTGGAACATTTAAACACTTTTAAAATTTCAGAAAATGACTTTATTTAGCTCTTTTAATGCCTTAATTTGTCCTTTCTCCATTCCAACAAGAACCCATTTATAATAAGCTTAACTAGCATTTTTTATTTAATCAAATAATTATTTAACATTACCCTTTATATATAAAACCTTATTACAGTAGCCACTAGTAATGGTCGATGTAATAAAATGCTATTTCCTGCACAGGAAGAGACAACATCCTTAATCTTTGAAACGCTTCTAAACAACATCAAAGGGATTTTTCCATGAGGATCATTCATATTCAAATTTTGCTTCACAATCACATTGAAATTTTATTAAGTGGCAGAGGCGTGAAATAATTGAAACTTTGGGCAATTACATGCTAAGGTTTTTCAGAAAACTACACAAAAATGTAAAACTTTAGCCCCAGTCCCAACCTTACGGACCTCACGCACTGTTCAAGTGATCAAATGATGAGTGAAATCACATAAATTAAATTTATTTTTCTAAACAAAATGAAGGGTCATCCGATGACCACTTATACATTTTGTAATGGCGTTAGACAACAGAAAATCGAGTAAACTTAATGGAGAGATGGTTATTGAGGTTTGAGGACGATTCGCACGATTTGAAGCGAGAAAATGTTGAGGAATCAATGACATTATATGGTGGTGAGTTCCAGGGTTTGATAATGCGGTTGATAAAGAAATGCTGCCTGTGACTGGTGGCACATTTCTCTTGGCGTAAGCGGAGAGGGTGACCATGGGTTCTGGAGGCTAGGAAGTTAGGGAATTGTGGAATGCTGCATTTAACGTGACCATGGACTATTTTGTAGCACAGGTATAAATCGTGGATAAGACGTCGATGTTCGAGTGTTTTAAGTCCAAGATGTTATATTCTGATGAGGTATGGCAGTGCTCTGAAGCCGGGGATGGATCTTGTGAAATATTTTTGTACTCCTTCAATTTTCATCATAAGCTGCTTAGAATGTGGACTCCAGTATTCAAGGATTGGTCGGACAGAGGTGCACACATGTGTTAATAGAAATAAGATCAATGATATGTAAGCCATACACACGGATGTGATATTACCTTTTGTAAAGGAAAACCGTGGCACTTAACAACACACTTCACCCTCAAAGATGCAGTGTCACAGTCAACTTGCCGACAGTACAGACAATTTGCAGGCAAATGAAGTACCATTGAAATTCACTACCATCGATTTATATTTCAAATACTTTAAAGGGTAAATGTTAATGCGCAGTGAGACTAGCAGTCTCATTAACATTAAATCCAAACCTATGAAGGTCACTTAAATGCATTGAGTAATTAATTTAAGCAGATCATTTAAATAAGCCAATAAGTCGAGGATATATCGAAAGAAGAAATTCTTCAAGCTTTTGTTTCCAAATCTTCTTTTATTAAAACAAGGTTGGCTGGTTGACAGAGGAGACATTTTCTCACTCTGGTGTGTCATTAAGGGTGTGATGCTATTTGACGATGTCCCCTCAGTCTTTTTTTCAAGAAGATAGCAACGATGACCGCTGTTCCAACCACAACACTGCCTACTGTCAACGAATCAACTTTGAATTTCAACAATGCATAAAAATAGATGTAATGAAAAATATGAATGTAGTTCTCAAGGGTAAATTATTGAAGAATAGATCTAACTTTGAATTCATATATGCAACAAACAAAACTTCAAAGTCAGTCCACCTACATTAATGAAGCTTTGAATGGAAAAAGCTACTCTTTTAGGATGTGGAACATCTTAAAAGGCTATATATGCACACAAAATTCTTGTTTTTTATATGATCTTTTCTTAGATTATTGCAGCTTTTGAACTTAGACCCACTTTAAAACGAAGTTTTATAAAGTTCACTTTCCACACTATAATCTGCAATGCTTTTTTATATGAAATTGATATGACATTAAATTATAAATCAATTACGTTGACATTGAATTATAAAGCTCAGGCTCGTGAGTGGTTTAACAAAAAAGATTAATCACACGAAACAAATACTGAGTAATTGTTGCAAACAACTTTACTTAATAATACATAGATTCACTAATCGCTGCACCACAGAACTAACCAGAACCAATGGCAACATTTCTTCCTACATGGTCTCCCCTTTCATTGCTGGGTTGGGGAGTGATTGCACTGTGTGGACAAATGTTAGTAGTACATGTAGCAGTCTTTATTGATTAGTCAAGATCTACAAACTTGTACAAGTATTTTGGATATGGTTACAAATATTACATGAACACATGGCACACTGAATCATTCTTGACATTCTTTATCGGTCAGTTAAGCATTTATGATCTAAAATCTTGTAAAAATGTTAATCAACAAAAGAATTCTAACCTGGTTTCTGAACTATTTTTTGTAGCTATATAATCATATATATTACACAATTGACAAGGTAATTAATCAATTACATCTTACAATTTCAAATAAACAATATAAGGAATAGAAAGTAATTAAATAATCATGTTTTTAAAATATCGTTTTGGTTCAAATCAGAAAATTAATTATAATAATATAATAACATGAGTCTTAGTGCCAGGCTGAATCAACGTTTGTTGCAGAGACTACAAATTAGCGGTCAATTATCCAAATTAACAACTAAAATAACAAATAAATAATAGAGCAATTCACCATTTGTGATTCTTCTTGGTTGATGAGTGCTACCAAATCCAAATCCTGTAAATGAACATTAATGGAATGATGATGAAGACAACCATGATAATGATTATTGACAAACATTTGAAATTTGTAGAAAAAACTGTTTATAAAAGCAAACATAATCATTTCTATAACACAACAGGTGGGTTAAGATCCAGCTATTCTATTTTTATAGTTGTTAAGGAAATCAAGATGACCCTCTTTAAGAAATGCCCACTTGAACATATTAAAAACAAATGGTTAAATGAATAAAGGGCAATATCAATTTATTTGGAATATTCCAAATCATTCTGCTTAAGAAGTAAGCAGTTAGGGTAATTATGAGGAAAAAATATAAAACACAAATGTTATACTTAAGCAGACTATTTGAAACATTGGCTCAACAAAAGTCGGTAAAATCAATTTTCAATCTCAAGACTAATTTCGAATAGGGCTTAAATAACCCCTTTTTTAACTATTAAAGTATGAGAATCAACAAAGATTGTGAAACCTGACAACACAACAATAACAATGGACATAAGATGTGCAAGAAAACAAAGGATTAACATGCTAAATCATGAGCATGCAAATCAGTATAACTTAACAAATATTATATCCCATGCTAAAACAACTTGCATACACCTGATCTGATTTTCATCTCTCAGGAATTGTCAATACATCTATAAGTAACCAGGGTTGCAAAATTATTGAGTGGTTAAACAATAAAATTGTTGAATTTCATATAACTGGATAATAAAGCTGAATATATAATCACTTCTTGTTTTTTTTTATGTGAAATTGAGACTAGATTGAAATATGCATGGATTCTGGACTGCTTAATGAGCTGCTGCAATATTGTTAGGACCATTAAAACAAATTACTGTGTCCATTCTGAGTTATTGTAATAGTGTTGGATCCCTGGATCCAGAAAATTAATGAATAATTAAAAATATGTTGTGAATTAGTTAATTTAATAATTAATTAATATTAGGGGTACTATGTAGACTCTTTGGTTATGAACCTCGACAAGTAGTCTAATGTAGAAAAGAGAGCAAGAGTGAGAGAAACCTCAGGCTTCAGGGCTTAGACAAATTAGGTATTGCATATCTGCCAAGCCATCTTTAGATCAGATCTTTAGATCTGAACACTTTCAATAAACCTGACCTCCCATAATTACTATATATTGCAAAAGTATGCATATGAGGGGGAGGAGTTGTGGTGAAGCAGCAATATTACGAGTCTTTGGGATGCTGGTTTGGGAACAAGTTCTTATTGATAAACGGCTAGTATCTCCAATCTCCAATGCTTTATTATGTGGCAAGTAATCAAGGATCCAACAATTATAATTATATTAACCTTGAACGGTGCTTGAGTTGTGTTGATATTTTGGCACGATATTCTTTGCAAAGTCTACAAAATGCCAGTCAATTATCCAAATTAACAACCAAAATAGCAAATAAATAATGGATTAATTCACCATTTATGATTCTTGTTGGTTGGTGAGTGCTACCAAATCCAAAGCCTGTAAATGAACATTAATGCAATGATGATGGTAATGCTTATTGACGAGCATTTTAAAACGACGGTGAAGTTGGCAAACTTTCGGCAAACTTTTTGAACGCCAATATCTCCGGAACGAAAAGAGCTAGAACCAAAATTCTTTTTTTAACTGATAGATAATAATCACGGAAATTATGTGGATATAATAAAAAAATTTTATCTTTAGCGGGAAATTTAGTACAGGTGGCCGATGCTCAAAGCCGATTTCCAGGAAAACGGAGCTTTGTGCGAAAAATCGAAAAACGAATTCAGAATCTGCATTGAATTATCTTTCCAAAAAAATACGTTTCGATATTTCGCCATCGGTCAGAGTACCCCAAAAATTAATTCCGAAAGCTCCCTAAAATTTATTTACATTGCGAACCGAAGATAGCGAATGCGCTAAATTTAACAAATATTTCTAATTTTAACAAAAGATATATATCAGAAATAGTTCAGATCACTATAATATGACATAATTTGGTTTGAAAAATTATTCAAATTGTCGTTAAGCATCTTTTGCTTCAGCAGGCTGATGTCGTGCTGTGTGATGTGTCACCAAAGTCACAAAATGAGGCAGCGCATTCAAATCCGACTTTGTGCGAAAAAATCATCAACATATTTAAAAAGAACGCAAAAAGACCTTTCAGAAAATATACGATACAATCAATGGCATCGGTTTAAGACGCTGTATGGTCTTATTATAAACGTTTCCCAGCAACCCACATGAGGTCATTCCATCGTTAGGCAAGCTGTCCTCTTCTCGCTATGATTTGTGCCAAAAATCTTTTTATGCATTCTAATAGCACATTAAAATACCTTTCAGAAAATGTGAAACACAATGCTAGCGCCCCGGTACAAGGCGCTCTATAACCTTATTATAAATGCACCATAAATTCTAAGATCTTTACTTTCCAAAGTTTGGCGCTCTCCTCACCGTCACATTGCTTTATGCGAAAAATTGACTCTACTATTTCGATAGCACTTTGAAAGACCTTTCAAAAAATCTATAACACAATTATAGCGGACCGGTATAAAACGTTCTATAATTTTTTTAATATTTCCCCTTAACTGTTCACATCTTCTCTTTTCATCGTTTGGCGCGCTTTCCTCACGTCACTCTGATTTGTTCCAAACTTCTATTTATACATTTCAATAGCTGCTTTAATGTGCGTCCAGAAAATCTATAAATAAATTACAGCACCACTGTGTAAGAATTTCTATAACCTTATTATATCAGCTTCTCTGATATCTCTATCTTCGCTTTCAATCGTTCGTCGCGCTGTTCTCTCGCTACTCTGCTTTATGCGAAAATTTCATTCTAATATTTCAATAGAGCTTTCAGAGACCTTTCCGAAAATATATAACAAAACTATAGCGGATCGGTACAAAGCGCTCTGTAATCGTTTAAAACTGTCTCCGACTGCTCACATCTTCTGTTTTCATCGTTTGAAGCGCTTTCTTCATGTCGCTCTGATTTGTGCCATACTTTGAATCAAATATTTCAATAGAACATTCAAAGACCTTTCAGAAAAACTATAAAACAATTATAGGGCTCCATTATAAGACTTTCTGTAACCTTATTATATAAGCTCCTCAGATCACTCTATCTTCGATTTCAATCGTTCGTCGCGCTTTTCTCTTGCTATTCTGCTTTGTGCCAAAATTTGATTCTAATATTTCCATAGTGCTTTGAAAGACCTTTCTGAGTATCTATAACACAGTTATAGCGGACCGGTACAAAGTGCTCTATAATGTTTTTAATCTTGCTCCTTAACTGCTCACATCTCTTTCCATCGTTTGAAGCTTATCTAATAAGGTTACAGCAAATGTGATACCGATCCGCTATAATTGTATTGAGGATTTTCAGAAAGATCTTTGCAAGTTATATCGAAATATTGAAGTGAAATTTTCGCACAAACAAGGATGACGAGGAGAACGCACTCCAAACGTTGGAAAGCGAAGATCCAGATATCCAGAGATATCAAGATTAACTGCTTTAAGAAATAACGGAAATTATGTGGATATAATAAAAAAAATTATCTTTAACTTGAAATTTAGTGATCATCATCTATCAGTTACAAAAAGAATTTTGTTTCTAGCTCTTTCCGTTGCGGAGATATTGGTTCAAAAAGTTTGCCAACTTCACCGTCGTAAATTTAAAATTAATCTCATAAATTCATCATCTTTCAAGCTTCCAAAACTCACTTGACTCGTTAGTGACAGATAAACTTAGTATCACTGGGACGAAAATCTAAAAGTGGCAATTAATTCAATGCTTCCTGTTTAATAACTTCTACGTGATGTAATATCGAGAATGAATCTGCAGTCAATATTTCAATTTACTTACTTATTCAATTTATTTAAATTACTATTGCAAATTAGTTAAAGACATATTTCCATTTAGTAATTAAGTAATTAAGAGGCATTAAAAATTGTATTTGTAGGACTTGATCTGGTTAATACTTTCCCAGGACTTGTTGGCGAGGCAAAGTTGACTGGGAGTATATAAATAGGAATGAGAGTGAATGTCGAGATTTTACGTGAGAATTGCGATTTGAAATGAAGATTGATGTGAGTCGGAGTGAAGATTATTGCGAGTTGGAGTGGTGTGCGAGTATGATAGTTTGTGGCTTAATGTAGTTAAAATTAACTACTTTTTAGTTAAGGTTGACGCTGTAACGAGATTTGACTATAATTTTAAATTATTTTAAGACACAACTAAGATAAATGGTTGTCCATAAAGGATTTTCACCCCCCCCCCCCTATTATATTTATTAATACAATCTCTCAAGACAAAGTAACTTACTAATTTATATGTACAGTGCGAGTCATAAAGATAGTCCAGGTTCTAGAATCACAAGATTTCTATCTATATCTTTAAAATTACCGGTAAACTTCGGTCAATAAAATTTTATTACGGGTTTCACAAAAGTTCATTAACATAATAAGACTCCTTATATATTACTTGATGTAACATAACATATTTATAGAATAAACTACCGATAGGTAACGTTATTATAGATGGGTTTGGGAAAGCAACTTAATGATATTGAAAGAGTACAAATTCTTGCCTTTAAAAACTCGAATTTTTCAATTTCTGAAATTTCTAGGAGTATGAATCGCTCTAGAAATGTTATTAGTCGTTTTTTAAGTGATCAAAGTTATGGAACAATTTGTTCCCCTGGAAGACCATAAAAACTGAATGAACGTCAGAGAAGAGTCATCTTTCGTGAAGCTTCCAAGGGACTTAGTTCAACAAAGGACCTAAAAAATAGCTTAAATCTAAATGTCGCTAGATCGACAATATTGAGGTGTCTCCGTAGAAGTGGTTTTCTAAAGTTTGTAAATGTAAAGTATTTTACTGTATTGTTGCATCCCTGGATCCAGATAATTGAAGAATAATTAAAATTATATTGCTGATTAATTAATTTAGTAATTAATTAAATTGATTGGCAATATAATTTGATAATTAATTAATGGATACTATTCAGAGTCGGATTATTACAATATCATATAAAAAATGATTTACATAATTCATCTACTTGGATTGATGTCATCAAAATATGCACCTGTCCTATATTTATGACGTGCGCTGTATATACATCACATAATTCATCATAATATCATCATTATTTGTCATTATAAGATTAGAACGGCTTTAAAAATTAAAACACTCACAGTTGTCACGTGCAGAGAAGCTTTGAATGGCTGTGATTGTAATATGATTGTAAATTCACGATAATGGCTATTGATGATCATTGCCACGACGACAACAGCAACAAAAATAATAACTCACTGTGTGAAGTATCGTAGCCATTCAACTTAATGCCTTGTTTTTAAATAGAATGAAATAATTAACTGCCACAACTACGAATAGTTAATTGAACTCTCAATTCCTGAATCGTATTCCACTATAGAAACAAACTTTTTCTAATTACCTTTCGAAACTTGACAAAGACCTCTTTGTAAAATCATAAACGAAATTGGTAATCGAAAATTATTGTTAATTTCCCTAACCCTTAACTAATACTGGCAAAGCTGCGACGGAAACTGCAGCCTTATTTATAATATCAAAGCAGCAACTGAGACTGCTGTATTAAAAATGACGCAATGGATCAGGTGCAATCCTGAGGTGCTATTATAATAATAATTATTATTTTTATTTTTAATTTTTTTAAAATTTTTTCCCCTTTATTAGCCCAGCCAAAAACTCACAAAAAGCAATCAATTCATAATCCGATTCAATAATTTTAGGTCCGCCAATGGTCTGGGAAATCCTGTCAGACCATTCAAAAAAAAGAGACTTTCAAGTCGATCTTACGAGTCATTGTACATTCACAAATGTCATTCAATTCAACTCTTCTGTTTCCTTCTTCTCCAGGCGTTATTTTTAAAAGTTCGCCAAATCTTATGGGTCTCCTGCATCGCTTTTATGGAGGTCCACATGAGGAACATCCTCGAGACCCCAAATCTTCTCCAAACCCTCCAAGACTCTTCTGCTATTGCTCCTCTCCAGTTCAAGAGCAGGGCGGTGATGGAACCTTTCTGACTCCGTAGTTCTGGCATCGGATTATTTTCCTTCATCCATTGGTGGATTCCCGGAGGGTCATACTTTGCGACTTTTGAAACATGTATTTTATTCAAGTCGGCAATATCCGATGCCACTGCCACGTCACACACGACGTATGTGGAGCCTTTCCATGAGCACAAATCAGGAATTTTTGTTCCTTCTATCGTCGGGATTCTGGGTTCGATGCTGGTAGTAAACCCCATCTTCTCAAGTTTGCTTCCTAACATGGCCAAAATGGAGTTGTGTCTAACATGTCTAGGACCATCGGTAACATGGCACCGCTGTATAATATGGCCCAGCGACTCCTCAGTTCGGCATCCAGCAGTGCAGAGATTGCTCAAATACATCTTGTATCTCGATTCCCGCAATCTGTTGTGTAGGACCGCTCTAACCTTCACGCAGTTGATCAATTGATCTGACGTCATTCTGCTAATTCCATCGATTAGCCATTCGCTTGGACCAATGGCGTTTGAAAATGATTGCAGTCCATATCCGTCAACTAAGACCTGCGACATGCGACGAATTCTTATATTTGGAATCCATTTCCGAAGTTGAAGAATTCCGAGACCTCCTAGTCGGACTGGGGCATACAGGAATGCATTTGGGACGTCCTTCGGCAATTTCAACCAATGTCGAACTGTTTGTCTAATGGTGACGTCGGCGGCATTCAAAGACTTGAAGATTATTTTTTCGAAGCTGAGATGGTGTACAAGGCCAGGCATTAAATGAGTTCTGAGAATGTAGAGTCGCTGATGTGATTCCAAAGGGGCGCGCGAAATGGAGTGTAGGTCTTTTTGAATTTTTTCTGCTATTGATGCATATTTTAATCGTGCCCCAATCTCAATACCAAGATATTTGTAGGTTTCAATGATATTTAGTGCAGTGATTTTCGTGTGTTGCACTTCAAGGTATGGTTCCTGTTATGGGCCGAATTATATAAATAATATTTTAAATTTATTATTTATAAAATATTTAGTATTTAGTAATAATTAATATTCTTAATAGTAATTAATAGTCTTTTTTATGAATATTGCTAGAGCTTGTAATACTTATTTTGAAATAAAAAGACACACTTGATACACCAACTTATCTCTTAATTAAGCATTACCACGGATATAACAGTTCCGGATTAACAATCCACGATCTTTTTGCGATGTTTATCTCGGTGCGGAGAAATGCGCACTTGATTGGATTCATCGCTAATCCCACCTTTGACATTCCCCCTTCAAGTTGTTGAAGCAACATCTGCATTCCAACGTCTGTTGTAGACATCAGCAAGAGGTCGTCAGCAAAGGCAACGTAGTTGCATTTTATTTTGGACTCAGCGTCTCCTGTTACGCCGATTGACTTGTCCACTTCGTTAAGGACCATGTCAATAACGGCATTGACGCCTCTGCCCACTTGAATGCGATTACTTATTCCGTCTGCAGTCTTGATTTGAACCCAACTATTTCTGTACAGTTCTGTCAAGTAATTGATAAACAATGGAGGCGCCCCGAGTCGAGAAGCAGCTCTCATGATTGATTGATGATTACAATTTATTCTGAATCGCTATGAATGCATCCATCTTTCTAATGAAGAACTGTCCTTGATGCTTTGAAATTCAACAGATAAGAACACTCGGGAAGAAATAAGAAGAAAAGAGTAATGACTGGGAAATGAAATAAAATACTTTGGACTCAACTCGAGAGGATTTGTAAATGAATGGCCGTCCAGACGAATCCCATGCATTTACTCGAGTCTCGAGCTAATAGATAAAGAATATAGCAAGTGGACAGAAAATCCTCTCTCCTCAATAACCGGTCAACAATTCATCCAAAAGACGTCGAAACAACCCACAGAAAAGAAATGAACAAAAACAAACAATGCCAAAGGTTGAATGTTTGTGAAAGCAAAGACCAGGCACAGCAAAAAAGAACTGAGAACCATTGAAAGGCAGAGATAAAGGAAAGTAATTCAAGATTTGTTCAGGAAAAATCCAGCAGCAGGGGCACGGGCAGTGTTGACAGAGGAATTCAAAGAAAAGTCAAAGGCAACTCCAGGAAAAGAATTGATTGAGTATTGGGAGCAAGTTTTCTCAAAAAAGTCAGATGATAGACCAGTGACACATGTTGGCAGAACTCTGTATGATTTAGAATTGCCAGTTACCAGCGTTGAGGTGAACTCTGCTATTCGAGGTCTCCGAGATGCTGCGCCAGGACACGACAAATTAAAGAAAGAGCACATAGAAGGGATCAAGAATATTGACTTTGCAGTTCACATGTCACTGTGGCTGTTAACTGGTCTGCCTCCGTCTTCATTCAAAATCGGGATCGTCACATGCATTCCAAAAATAAGTGGAGCCACCAACCCAAGCGACTTCAGACCCATCACAGTGAGTCCAATCTTTGGTCGACTCTTTCATAGGATCCTGAACAGACGGATGATCTCCTTCTTGCCGTTGTCTCCGCTCCAAAAAGCATTTCACCAAGATGGTCTGGCCGATAATATATGGCTGGTGAAGTCCCTCATTACGAAAAAGAAAAGGAACTGAAAAAGTTAAATTTGACTTTCGTAATTTCGTATTTTGTTACTAACAGCGCAGTTCAATGAGCTCTATATATTTTTTTTTAGAAAGGTAGGCGACTCACGTTAAAAACGAATTAATTTCGCTAATTTGGGGGGAGGGGTGCCATCTTTGCCTGAAACTTTTTTTCTTTCTAAGATGTTGGAGTAAAACACTGATTGACAAGAGCCAATAAAACCGTATCGCTTGAATTTTCGTCATCACTGTTATTGAAAATCTGCTGTTTAAGTAAAAAATCAAAATGACTAACTTCCTTTCGAAACTTAACAACAAAATAAAATCTTTGTAAAATGAATTTTATTACGCACTTTATATATGATATATAAAACCAACAATTTAGCAATAGAAATAAAGGCGTAAAAAGTCTTAGCCTCGTCACCCAAATGTGAAACTGCCTCTCGGTTTATATTCATGTTGATGACTGAGCTAGAGTATAAAGCAGGCATCTCCAAACTTTTTAGCCCGACGGTCGGATTGACTATCAAATAGCTGTTCGAGGACCGAGTACATACTCGAGGTCCAATTAAAAAAGAATCGTGGATGTTGTTTTTAATTGTTTATTTATTAATTATAGATATTATTATAATTAGTATTTTGGAGACCCATGTTCCAGAACATCCTTTTTAGGCGCTCGAGACTCCGCGTCACAAAGCAGTTCGCAGAAAAAAAACTGTCAATGAAACGACTTTTAAATACAAGTTTTGCATAGAAAAACATGTAATGAAAAAAATGAAGACCGTTCATTGAAGCACAATTTCGAAGATTGGGTGTAACTTTGATTCATTTATGTAACAAACAAAAGCTTTGATGAATTCTCTACTCAGATTTTCTTGTTTTATAGTGTATAACAATCCCACAAACAGTGTTATCTTTACATTATAATAATAATAACCACTCAGAGAGTTGACTGCTAAAGAGAAACTAAAGTTAAAACATTATTTACGTTATAATAAATATATGTCATGTTTATATTATATTTTATATGATATAAATTTTATATGTTTACATATGTAATGTTGCAATTATTATTCAAAAAAAATCTGTAATGTTTGCGAACATGCGTGTCCGTAACCATAGTGCCCAACGGGAGGTACAAATGCACCCCCACGTCTTTTGAACGTTCGTAAAAAGAAGCGTTTAACTTCTGTAAAAAATATTTAAATGACATTGTAACAGACGTGTTGAAGATAATTCTCGCAAAAATTCATGACAAAATTTTAAAAACGGACTCCAGGATCTCAAAAAAAAAAAAACTACAAAAGTTGGGGAACAATTGTACCCCCTTGGGCATCCAAGGATTAACTGTACAATGATTATAAATTGTAATTAGTGATGTAACTAGGTTTTTTCGATAACGAAAATGAGCGATTTTGTCTTGTAAATGTTGCTCAACTTTCACGTCTATTTTATTATGTTGACAACAAATAGTCAACTCTTTCTATGGTGAGCAGTGATAGAAGCATGTCGTGGGTAAACGAAGTTCCCACGATTAGAATTCTAAAGTTTCGAGCGCGCGGGAATGTGCCGTCATGTTTCTCATGCGTGACAGGAGAGAGAAAGAGAGAGGGGGAGAAAGAGAGAGAGAGAGGGGGGAGAGAGAAAAAGAGAGATCATGTTTGAGTGATCATGCTATTTTCATGTAATTTATGGGTTGAGGGGGAGAAAAGACGCATGAAGGAGGAAGACGAAAAACAACGAAAATTCGACGAGAGAGAGAGAATTGGAGTTGATATTAATGAGATTAGAAGCTCAAGAGAGAGATAGGGAGTTGGAGTGGAAAAAGTTTGAGACTTCCAAAATTTGATGAAAAAATATTTTATAATTCATCCCTTCGATGATGATTCACGTGCGAAGGTTCTTTTGACGTTTGATTAACTCTATAGGTCGCACTTTGAGTCGTTTATCGATTGATAAATCGATGTATTATGAATTCTTGAAGGAAATAATCCTTCGTGAATTTCGTGTTAGTTCTAGAGAACATTTTCTGTCTATTAAAAAGCATCCGGCTGTTACTTTTTGTTTTACATATGAATTCGTTTATTCAAGAAAAAATTTCGAAATATACACAAATCTTGCCCAAAATAATCACAAATTCATCAATGGTTTATCCCAAGGGAATTTAATTCCCGTCTAGGGGATAGGCTAATTCATATTGACAAAGTTGAAGGGGCGTACGAAAGGGTAGCTGCATAAATGATAAACTGAGATTAGGATGACAAAACTTCTGTTGCTAACGATATGTGAAAATCCTTATTCAAGTAAATACTTATTCACATGTTGCTTCTGAATTATAAACGACCCTAACTTACTATACTGAATGTGCACGCCTTTGATTTTTTGGGCAAGATTTGTGTATATTTCGAAAGAATTAAGCAACTTGTCGATCACGTGCTCGCACAAGAAACAGGTACTTGGTTAACTTACGACAGATTGTCGCAGATCGCAGACGATTATGGTCGCGATCAAGATGGTAGATCGATCTAGTATCAACGATTTAAGAGCACCTTGGGATTACACTATTTTCACAAGTTCAAGGTAAAAAAAAGTACGATAAGCCTGATATTCACGAGTGGAAAAACCAAAACAATCCCTTTGATAGTGCAGGACGCAAGGAGGACTTAATAGCAGCGTTTGTGGTAAACTGGAGAGGTGCTGTCTCATCGGAGTCATGGAAGATTTGGAAATCCTCAAATAAAACTGTAATATTTGTACAAATTTTAATTCGTTATAACTCGATCGCACAACAGTTATTTTCCTCGTCAGGAACTCCGTGGGCCGGCCGGCGTTCAATGCTTCAAAGCGGGCCGTTATGTTCTCAACACAGATCTGCATATTTAAACTCCCACAGTGGATGCAGTGTTATTTTTACAATATAATAATAAAAATTTATAGGTCTATTAATCATGATTTTGCATATCAGACTTATATAATTGTGTCATTATTAAGATCTTGTATGGGACGGATGCATAATTCAAGCGGACCTATGCGGGCCGGTTTTTAAAACGTTAAGTCGCGGGCCGGTTTTTAAAACGTTAAGTCGCGGGCCGGGCTTCGACAAAAATCCGGCCCTTGCAGTTCTGCTGACTACACAGAGAGTTACAACATACTTATTCTACAATAAACGAAAATCTAGGCTATAACTAGTTGATTACTAAAGAGAAACTAAAGTTGCAACATGTTTAATGTTATAATAAATTTATGACATGTTTATATTATATTTTATATCACATAATAGCATTTGACATGATGTCATATATAATATTGCCATTATTATTTTAAAAATCTGCAATGTTTGAAACACGCGTGTCCGTAACTTTAGTGCTCAACGGGGATACAAATGCATCCCACGTCTTTTGAACGTTCATAAAAAAGATGAGTTTGACTTTAGCCAAAAATATTTACATGACATTGTAACAAACACGTTGAAGATAATTCTCGCAACAATTCATGACAAAATTTAAAAAACGGTCTCCAGTATTTGAAAAAAAAAAAACAAACATTGGGGTACGATTGTAGCCCCCCTTGAACATCTAAGGGTTAAAAACCAGAAATTCTGGGAAAGTTCATAACAGGTTTTCAAGTGTAGATTAAATAAACACAAAAATTGATTTTGTAAAATAAAATAATACCACCATTTTAAAATCTATTTTAGAGTTAAATATTTATTTCTATGATTTTAAACCTTAAATAAGAAAAATTCTCAGAAAAGTCAATCAATTATCTGACGGTCCACTTTGATGAATGACTTCATAAAGACCACATCAGAACCATATTAAAATCATATTTTTATATCAATTTACAAATAATAATAAATGATGAAGCATTTAATTATTATAAATAATAATAAACACATTAGAATAATATAATTATTATCATCATCACTATTATTATATTATTATATCACCATCAACATCATTTGTATTATCACTAAGTTTATATTATTATAATCTGATGATGATTCTTATTAATAAGTTACTTATTAATACATTTAATTAATAATCTGTATAAATAAAAATGCAATGTGTTTTAATTTATATAAATAAACTTTAGCGAGACATTAAAAAGCTTAAATTATCGTAACCCTCAAGCAAATTTGTGAAATTGTAAAAATAAACATATTAGAAAATTTCTTTCTTATAAAATTAATCAGATTGAGCCACAGCAACGACTAGAGAGTGTTTGAGCTGCATTTGGTGTTGTTCCCTATGTTGATGGTATTGTTGTAGTTGGAGTGTTGTCGGACCAGATCAATGTCTGAGGGATGATTGTCAGTTCGAGCCTGTCTATCACCGATGTGTTGTATCGCTCCATTGTTAATTTCCTGGAGGCATTGTTCGACCAGCCTACATCTGTCCGGGGTTACAGTAGGCTGCTTTTCTCCATGAATGCCTGGAACGTGGCATTCTGCAGCCTCTCCTTGATCTTGAAGGAGAGGATTGTTTGCAGAGCTACTTGTAGCCAGGCAAGTTTGAGGGCCAGCTGTTTGTGCCTGATGACTGCCTTCTTGAGTACGTCTCTCGGGGTCACCAATTTGTTTTTTTATCATCACATAATCACTTTCTTGTAAAAACTCTCGGCACAGAGGGTAGTCAGCATAATTTCCCATATACCTTGGACCACCAAAACTAAACCTGACAAACCATTTTGCAATATAATCTCTATCACATTAAGATAGTTTTCTGCCAATTTGCTCAAAAATATGCCACGCAAGAATTGAACATAAATGAAGGAGTTTGATGCAATATGCTGCAATCATCAAGGTGCATTCATCCTTATAGTTACCAACTGAGATTTTGATGGAAAATCTCCTCAACTATTTCAAATTTTAATAAAACAACTAGATGAATTTTAAGGTTAAATGTCTTATCCCATTATTTTTTTAAAAAGAGTTTATGAGTTTATTAAGGTATCAAATCAACTGAAAGAACAAATAGCAAATTGAACATGTACAATATTAAACAAACAATTATGTACATAACACAATGAAACAAATGAACTTAAAATACAAAATAAACTCAGAGGGTCAGTCTTAAGGAAGCGCAAGCTTCCGCTAGACAGACTGGCCCTGGAAATCATAAGATTATTACATTTGATTGTTAAGTAACTGGTCCCCTGAATTGGTTGTGAGGATGCCTCCGCTTCCAAATTCTCCAGATGACAACACCAACCACCACCAGAGCAGCCATGGCAACCACTGAATCAATTTGAATTGCAACAATGCATAGAAAATATCTTGAGAAAAAATGAATTCAGTTCAAACTAAGGCCCCAATTTTTGAAGAATGAGTGTACCTTTTGATAAGCCCTATGTAACAATAACCAAAGCTTCAAAATCAGTCTTATACAAGTGAAGCTTTGAATGAATAAACTACTCTTTTGAAGAACAAACATTCTTTAAAACGAAGTTTTATAAAGTTTATTTTCCATACTATAATGTACAATGCCTTTTGATATGAAATTGATATGATATTAAATTATAAATCAATTATATTGACAGTGAATTATAAGGCTTGTCTCAAGTGTGAGTGGTTTAACAAAAAAGTTTAATCACATGAAACAAATACTGAGTAATTGTTGCAAACAACTTTACTTAATAATACATAGATTCACTAATCACTGCACTGCAGAACTAACCAGAGCCAATGGCAACATTTCTCCCTAAATGGTCTCCACTTTCATTGCTGGGTTGGGGAGCGATTACACTAAGTGGACAAATATTGGTATTATATTCATTGGTGAAGACCTAAAAACTTTATGCAAGTATTTTGGATTGGGTTAAAGATACTACAAATGGCACATTGAAGCATTCTTGACATTCTTTATCAGTCAGTTAAGCATTTATGATCTAAAATCTTGTAAAAATGTTAATTAACAAAAGAATTCTAACCTGGTTTCTGCATTACTTTCAGTAACTGTATAATTAATTATATTTATTAATAACATACACTAATAATATACATACATACATACATACATACATACATACATACATACATACATACATACATACATACATACATACATACATACATACATACATACATACATACATACATACATACATACATACATACATACATACATACATATACATACATATATACATACATACATACATACATACATACATACATACATACATACATACATACATACATACATACATACATACATACATACATACATACATACATACATACATACATACATACATACATACATACATACATACATACATACATACATACATACATACATACATACATACATACATATACATACATATATAATAATATATTATTAAGAACAAACACAATTAACATGGTAACTAATCAATTGCACATTACAACTAATATGAAAATAACAACAATAACAACAAATGACACCCACAAAGGACAACAAGAATAACAATAACAGCAACGACCAGGACAGCAATAATAATAGGCTATAGTCGATTGGCTTCATGATTTCCTTTCACGCTTGACTTGAGTGGCCCATAGGGAAAAAGACCCATCTGTTATTGTTTCTTTCACTCGATTATCCACTCACTTACCACTCACTCACTCACTCACCCATTAAATAAACAATGTCAGGAATAAAAAGTAATTAAATAATCATGTTTTTGGAAAATATCAGTCTTGTTCAAATAAGAAAATTAATTATAATCATATTTACTTAGATCATTGCTTGAGTCAGGCGGCCATGCTGCTTCGACACCACCGGCGAAGCCTAAAAATTATCAGTCAATTACCCAAATTAATAACTAAAATAACAAATAAACAAAAGAGTAATTCACCATTTATGGTTCTTGTTGTTTGTTGGTCAGTGTTATTAGTTATAAGGCCTGTAAATGTAATCAACGGAATGATGATAATGATAACGGATTATTGACAAACATTTGAAATTTGCAGAAATAAAACTCCTTGTAAAAGCAAATCACATTTATTTTTATAACACAACAGAGGCAATGGGCTAAGATCCACCTATACTTTATCATAAGGCACACAAAAGCCTACCTACATGCACAAACTAACAAGACCTAACATTTCTAGTTGCTAAGGAAGTTAGGATTAATTGCTTAACAACAATAAACTATTATTAACTAACTGTTATTAAAAACAAATGGTTAAATGAATAAAGGTTAATAACAATTCATTTGTGAATATTCCTAACCATTCTGCTAGCAAAGTAAGTAGTTCGTTTCATTGGGTAAATTGAATATAAGAAAAAAAATATAGAACACAAATTTTGAACTTAAGCAGGTTATAAACAAGTTGGTGAAATTAATTTTCAATCTCAAACTAATTTTGAATAGGGTATGTGGATAACACAACCAGATTTATAATGCTTCAATTAGCAAGGTGTAAGAATCAACAAGGATTGTGAAACCTGACAACAGAACAATAACAATGAACATAAGATGTGCAAGAAAACAAAGGATTAATATACTAAACTGTGAGCAAATAAATCAATTTAACTCAAACAAATATTATATCATATGCTGAAACAACTTGCGACTGTCGTTTCTGATTTTCATCTGAGAGGTTTGCCAATATATCAATAAGTTAATATGGGTGGAAAAATTATGAAGTGATAAAACTGATCAGATTATTGAGCTACAATAATTAGATGATACAAATGAATGTTGAGACTGTTGAAAGATGAATGGATTCTGCTTAATGAGGTGTTGCACAATCATGACCATTACAACAAATTACTCTGAGTGAATAATATTTCAATTATAATATAAATATATATAATTTGCTCAAAAAAATTAATCTCATAAAATTGTTATTTTTCAGGCTTCCAAAACTCACTTGATTTGGAATTGACTGGTAAACCTAGTATCACAGGCAAAGCGAAAATCTAAAAGCAACAATCAAATCAATGATTCCTGCTGTTTAATAACTTCTACTTTATGTAATACTGATAATACAGCTGCAGTCAATATTTTAATTTACTATTTAAATTACTATTGCCATTTAAATTAGACAATTTTAAAAACTAAGGACATAAATAAGATAAATGATTGACCATTAAAGACCCAACAACCAAACTTGACATCTTGCTTTTAAAAATTGGAATGGATCAATTAATTGCCTGTCAATTATCTCTTGGTTCCTGCTATTAAGAACATGTATTTTATTTGAAGTGGAATGACAATAATTATGATATTTTGCCAAACATTTTATATTTACAATAAAGAAACAAAACAATGTAAACATATTCAGATTTATAGCAGAACATAATATAGAAATAAAACATAGAAATTGGAGTTGACAAAAAGAAATTCCAATGGCAGAACTAAAAGAGGTTCTTCAGGCTTTTGAGGAAGTGTTAGAAGAGCAGTCGGAAGAAAATGAAAGGAGAAAGCTCACATTTTCTCAACAATATCAGGGTGCAACGAAGCATTTTTCAATTTCTAAGTTTAATCCAGAAAAGAAATCTTTCAACGACTGCAATAAGCAATTTAAAGCCTTCTTACTGACCAAAGCAATATCACAAAAAAAGTCACTCAAGTTTTTATTCAAGAGATGAAACATATTACTAGCACATCATACAGCTACAAACGGTCAGCATAATAAATCATTATTATGCAATATAATTATTCAATTATATAATAATGAGCATAATTGAAAATCTGCCACTTCACTGCAACAATAAAATGAAGCTAACCTCCTTTCAAAACTTAGCAATAAGAAATTTAAGTGAGATTTGTTGTATACCTCCCTAACACTAACGCTGCAGCCTACCAGGAACCTTCACAAAGACATCTCACTCTGCCTTTTTATAAGAAATTGCTCATGACCTATGACCTGATCACCTATTTTGGAGCCAGTAAAGATAATCTTCAGTAATTTCCGATCTTCTGTTATTTTATAAATGTTTGTCATATTTTGTTAAATTCAATAAATGTAGCGTTTTTATTAATTTATTAGTGGTGCCCAGCCACGCGTTGCTGTGGCTCAATCTGATTAATTTTATAAGAAAGAAATTTTCTAATATTTTTATTTTTACATTTTCACAATGCTTGATTTATTACGATATTTTAGCCTTTTTAATGTCTCGATAAAGTTTATTTATCAGATCAGGCAGATTCATATATAGATCAGGCTGTGACGTCGTCGTGGCAAGATGGCCGGATTTTCGAAAGAAAGCGTATTTGTACACGATATAGTTGTGGCATATATATGAAAGCTATATACAAACACTCCTTTAATGGAGTACTACGTTGTGTCAAAATTTCAGAGCAATTGGTTAAGTACTTTCAGAGAACATTTGCATGTTACAAACACACATTGCATTTTTATTTATATAGATAGAAGATAGATATAGATAAACTAGCGAATGGCTTCTTTTACACGAAAGTTCAATCTTTTGTAATTTTCAAATGTGTTGTTTCGTAACGCCACTCGCTTGAGTCTACATAATAAAAATAAAGAATAATTTCGCAACTAACAACGATTACGTCGACATGACAAGACAATATCTCCGCTCTAATGCTGAAGATTCTTCAGTGAAGATACCTCAAGCTCTATAAAGGTGAGATGCTGACGACATTGAAAGCCGGCAAAGTCTTGCCATTCAAGAAATACATCAACAAAGTTGCAGAAACGTTTTAATTTTCCAAAAATTCTGCATACGATTTGCTCCAAACTAAATTTAATATTACTAAAATTAATATTTCATTATTTCAATGAATCGAGAAATTGTCAAAATCTGCATATCCAAAGGTGGTTGTTCCATAACCCACAAAACCATGCCTGATGGATTTGGGAATAGTTGCTTTGGCAACAAACTTTCCATCAAACCTGACTGTGACATCAGATTCCTGAATAGCATCCAATACATAATTACATTTGAGAAAAATAAAATAAAATAGATTTAGCAAAAACATTTACAATGCTAAATTCTAAGATGTTACAAAATATGCACCAGCATTATCACAAATAAGTACAATATCAATTCTATAAAATACTTATCCTTACCTTCAAAGTCATTCCAAGTCTGTGCCAAGCATCAAATCTCATGGGGCCATTCAACTTGCCTTCGGCAAGAATGCAATTTCTTGCTGTAAACATTCAATCATGGTCGGGTTGAGTCCATGAGATTGAAATTATTAAAAAAACTATTTCGACATGAGTTTCTTGAGTTTGAGTTTATGAGTTTATTAAGGTTATTAAAGCAACTAAAAGAACAAATAGCAAATTGAACATGTACAATATTAAACAAACAATTATGTACATAACACAATGAAACAAACGAACTTAAAATACAAAATAAACTCATAGGGTCAGTCTTAAGGAATGAAATATAATCCTGTCATCCTTCAAGTCAATCATAAAAAAAAAAACTCACGAAAGTTACAATAGATGGCGTACGAGCTGTTTCCTGGATACACAGCAAAGAATATTCCATTGGAGTCCTTAACTTCACAACTTCCTTGATCAACTCTGGCTGCGAGCATCACTCCAGTCGTTCCATTCACTGAATGGACCTTAACATGGACGTCCAAGTCCACGTCTCCCCTTAAAAATCATTAAAATGAAAATAATTAAATATTAAACCAATTTAAAATTCAATTTCACAAAAATATTTAATAAATCAAATAAAACACAAATATTAAATCAAATGAAGCTAAAATAAGATTCAATTATACACAAAAATAACAAATCAAAATCAGAATAAATTATTAAAACTAAAATTCAATTAGAGAAAAAAAAATAAAAAATTGAATAAATAAATAAATAAAAAATCAACAAACCAGCTGAAGTCTCCGCCCAAAGTGATGGTTGTGTCTCCAAGGTAACGCCAGTAAATGGGTTGCCTCAGAACCATCTGGCGGTTGACCTTGTTGGGGGAGTTGTGACCTTCACTGACGACCTCAAAGACGCCATTTTGAGGCGCAAAGAGGTGAGCCTCTTCGTTCTCATGGTAATCTAATAATTTATTATATTCATATAATATTTATGATATTATAAATAAATATAATCAAACGAAATTACTTTCGTAGTTGTCGAAATATGGTTTTGGGAATGGCTTGCCGGGTGGGGGTGTTGGGTGGGACCCTTTCAACCCACGGTTGAGGGTGGTCAAAGTGTAAACCTGGTCGGGTTCCAGGGTCAACCTGAAGCTCGACAAAGATGGCTAAACAACAACAAAAAAAATAAGAAATTATTACAGATATTATAATAAAATCAATTATTTTGTAATTATTTTTAATTTAATAATTTGTAATTAATTAATTATTTTTATATAAAATCATTTGAATTGAATTGTTTCAAAAATAAATTTTAATCCGCAGAACCTTGATGGGTTCCTCTTTCTCGAAAATTCTCTTCGTCATCAGATCCGTCTTCCAGACGTTGAATTTCTCGATGTTAGCCTACGATGGGATGTTATTATTATTGAGTTAATATTAAATTTATTAATTAATAATAATTATTATTCCACGATTAATACGTCACCATTAAAACTCTTTAAACTGTTGTTGACAATTAGATTAATAAATTTTATTAATCTTATTGACCTAAACTTTAAACTACAATTAAATTTTATTAATCTTAATTAATCTTAATTATATTAATTAATCTTAATTAATATAAATTATTAATTAAGATTATTAATCTTAATTATATTAATTAATTAATCTTAATTAATATAATTATATTATATAATTATATTAATTAAGATTAATTATATTAATTAAGATTAATTATATTAATTAAGATTAATTATATTAATTAAGATTAATTAAACCCAAACTTCTTTTGTTAAACTTTTTGTACATTATGCAAATTTATTTCCAGTAGTTTTCCAAATCTGGATAAACCAACAACAACAACAACAACAACAACAACAATGACTCACCATGGCACCCTGCAGGAAAAATTCGGCCTCTTGCGAAGTGACATTGTATTTTGGAGCTGCAGGTCTGATGCATCGCGAGTGCTCGGGTTTCTTGAACGAAAGAAAAAAAAAGAAATAAATAAATAAATACAACAAAATTCAATTCATAGATCAAATGTCATCCTAAACAATACAACACAATAACTTCTGTATTTCCTTACTCACCATTGTTATAGTATAAATACAATACAATACAATAACCTCTGGATTTCCTTGCTCACCATTGTTATAGTATAAATACAATACAATACGATACAATAACTTCCTTGCTCACCATGGTTTCGATGATGATGGTGTAATCTTGTCCGTCGGGACTGACGAGAGTCACAAACGACCCCCCGTGCACCAATCCTCCCACCCCGTACCCGTGCTTCAAGTACGTCCACCCGATGCTTGTGAATTGAGTCGTATGGGCTGAAGAAGAAAATAATCAGAGAGTTGTTGTTTAAGAAATGTCTGTGCAATGGTTAAATAATATTAATAACAAGTTATTAATAATAAGTTATTGTAGGGTAAAGCAAACAAATCAGTTTGGTCAATTTTTGGGGACATAAAACAAAGTGTCTTTGAATTGCTGACAGAACTTGTTACAATAATTCACAAATTCATTACCATGTATTTTAAAAACCCATCCAGGAAAGTTAAATTAATAAACTAAAGGAAATTAATTAATTTATTATTAATTAATTAATACTTAATTAATTACCGGTGACCCAAATGGGGTTCTTAACTTCATAGTGTCCACTCCAAGGTTCATATGCAGTCATTAAACTGCTGCTTCCAAAGGCAAAGTGGTTGTAATAACTGGCGACCAAGTTCCAGACGATCGTGCTGAAAAGTGCAAAATAAATTTCGTTTATTATTTGTTACTTGTTATTAGTTAACCTGTTACCTGTTAATGAATCATTGATTAATTATTTTGAGAATTAAGTTTATATTAGGAATTAAACAAAAATAAAAGATAGATAATTCGTTTAAATAATCTGTTATTTGCAAAAGAAAGAAAGAAATATATATATATTCAGAGCTATAAAAAGCATGCTGGAAATGGTCATTTAGAAATAACATGACTTGCGTACCTGGTCATGAAACCGTTCAGGTAATTTTGGTTGAGAATCTGAAAAATTAACATAATTTTTTAACTGAACAAGTCATCCACTCTCACAATATATTGTTGGATCCCTGACATTAATTAATTAATTAAATAATTAATTAATTAAGTTTAGTTAATATTCAGAATCTTTTATTTCAAAGTCGTATCTAGCGATTCGGGTCATTAGGCAGTTCCGTCGGGACAAGCAATCGACCAAATCGTCCAGCCGTATTTGCCATTAGTTAAATCCAATAAAGATATCCTTACGTTAATTAATTCATCAGACCCCGGGTTACAACATTGGTGTCAGGAGTGGGATTTAACGTCGTAAAGAGATATCGATTCACTAGAGGTAAAGACAGCGAGTTTTTGACGACAGAAATGGGACCTAAAATACTGGACGATTTGCGCGTTCCCGATTTGAGACGAGAACTAAGGAATCGAGGCCTGGATGCAACTGGCCCAAAAGCCGAACTGCAAGGACGGCTCGAGGAATGGCTTTTGGAAAATAATCACGATCCGTCGGAGTATGAATTTGGGGTTCAAAAAGAAAAACAATGGGAAGCCCTTCAGACTGCCCTGGAAGCCAACAATAATGCCCTGGAGGCTTTGCGGTCAGATATGACTTGCGGCTTGAATACTTTGCGGTCAGATAATGATGTTTTACGGTCAGATATGTCTTGCGGCATGGATGCTTTGCGGTCAGACAATAATGTTTTACGGTCAGATATGATTTGCAGCATTGATGCTTTGCGGTCAGATATGAAATGTGACATTGATACTCTGCGGTCGGATATGCAATCCAACAATGATATTTTGCGGTCAGATGTGAAATCCGATATAGCCAACTTCCAGGTAGCCATGGATGTCCTACGGGAAGAGGTAAAAACTGACGTAGCCAACCTCATATCACACACGGAACAGGAGATGGCCGACTTAAGAAAACAGGTCAGAGCAGAAATAGATGAACTAAAAGAAGAACAGAGAAAAGAAAGAGAGAAATTTAAAAAGTACAATGAATCGAAAACAGAGACATATGGAAGAGAGAAAACGACAAGACCACCATTATTCGACGGACAAGGGCCATGGGCAGTGTTCAGACATCAGTTTGAAATTGCCGCTGAACGTAACAAGTGGACCGAAGAGGAAAAAGCAACAGAGCTGATAATGATACTGCGAGGAAAGGCAGCCGAGCTTTTGCAAACAATGCTGCACTGTAAAGCTTATTCGGAGATAGCAGAAGCAATGGAAAGAAGATTTGGGAATGGCCACATGCTGGAAGTACATAAAAACGAATTAAAAAACCGTACGCAAAAACAGGGCGAATCACTCCAAGAATTAGAGGCTGATGTCAGAAGGCTCGCATACTTAGCCCATCCAGGACAGTCAACAGATTTCATTGAAAACATTGTAACTGACGCCTTCGTTGATGGGATAAGGGATGCGGAAACCAAAATGGCACTAAAAATTCATGGAATAAAGGCCAGCCATGAAGCATTGGCGTTTGCAATCTCCATAGAAGCGGCAAGAGCCTCAATCCAAAAAAGCTTGAATGTAAAGAAAATTGAAGCTCAGGAAAACAGAGGCAAGGAGAAAGATAAAGATAATGACAAAGACAGAGAGATGATTAAAAAAATAGCCCGACAAATCAATGACTTCAGCAAGCCCCCAAGAAACTTAAGATTCCAGGAAATAGATAGAAGACCAAGGTGCTTCAGGTGTAACAAGCCAGGCCATTTAGCCCGAGAATGTAGAACGACCTTCTCCAAAAAACAGCAGTACTGGAGAGAGCCCTATAAATCAGAAAAACCTGAAGCTTCTGATTTTAAGGGGCAAAGATCGTTTCAGCAAACTCGAAATGCCCCACTCGTCTTTCACGTTACGGCATTGGGAAAAGGATCATCACTAGAGGTTAAAGGAAAAATTGGAGGGAAGGAATATAATCTTGTAATAGACACAGGGGCATCTACATCTATTGTCCAACCAAAGTTGGCAGGAAACAGTAAAGTAACGACCAACAACTACAAGCTAAAAACAGCCACCGGAGAATTAGTGCCAGTTCAAGGAACCACAACTATTACAGTGGATTTAGGAGGCAAGTCATTCGAACAGGAATTTATGATAGCCAATATAACAGATGAATGTATACTGGGATTGGATTTCATGCGACGCTATGGAATTTCCATTGACATGAAGGGCGGTACCCTTCAACAAGGAACGATGGAGATTCCTTTAAATTACGGGGGTACAGAAATCAAAGACACATTTGTAAAAGTATTGCAGGACGAGACCATCCCAGCACAGTCGGAAAGTTTAATTTGGGGCGGGCTAGAGGGCGACCACACAAAATTTGGTATAGGAGCAGTCGAAGATCAATCGGGCATTGGCCAAGGACTACTAATAGGACGAGCACTAGTCAAGCTAAACACCGGCAGAGTTCCACTGAGGGTAATGAATCTATCTGACCAGGAACAACAGATCAAAGCAGGAACACCTATCGCACTTTGCAGGAATCTAGAACACATATTAACATTAGATGGAAGTGGAAATAAGCATAGAAAAAGGGATGCCATGCCTAAACCATTGGTGGACAATCTCCTGAAAGATTTAAACAAAACCCTACAAAAAGAAGATTATCAACAAGCGGAAAAGCTGCTTAGCGAATTTCAGGATATAATGGCTGAACAAGACAGCCCTTTGGGTAGGACTAACCTCGTGCAACATCAAATAAATACGGCCGGTGCTAAACCCATTCGACAAAACCCCCGTCCACTTCCGTTAGCTACAAGAGCAAACGCCAAGGAAATGATAAAAGAAATGCAAGACCAAGGGGTTATTGAACCGTCAAATAGCCCCTGGAGCTCACCAGTAGTACTCGTTAAAAAGAAAGATGGATCACTTCGTTTTTGTGTCGACTATAGAAAGCTGAACGAAATGACACTTAAGGACAGCTACCCCTTACCTAGAATCGATGATACTTTAGACACTCTCTCGGGATCAAAAATTTTTTCCACGTTAGATCTCAAAAGTGGTTACTGGCAGGTGGAGTTACATCCGGACGATAGAGAAAAAACGGCCTTCTCGACAGGTGAAGGATTATGGCAATTCACTGTCATGCCGTTCGGGCTATGCAATGCCCCCGCGACGTTTGAAAGATTAATGGAACACATACTAAGGGGACTCAACTGGAAAGTATGCCTGGTATATTTAGATGACATAATTGTTGTCGGAAAAACATTTGGAGAACATTTAGACAACCTCCGAGAAGTGTTTAGTAGGATTAGAGAGGCAGGCATGAAACTGAGTCCAAAGAAATGCTCACTCTTTAAAAAAGAAGTCAAATACCTTGGCCATATCGTGTCTTCTGAAGGTGTTAGTACAGATCCAGATAAAGTCGATGTAGTGAAAAATTGGCCCGTACCCAAAAATATCCAAGAACTTCAAAGCTTCTTAGGACTTTGTACCTATTACAGACGATTTATTGCCAACTTTTCAAACATCGCAAAAAGCCTTCATGAGCTTACTGTAAAAGGCAAGCCATTTATCTGGAACGGCAGCTGTGAGAAAGCATTTAATAATCTGAAAGAAGCTATGACAACGGCACCGATCCTGGCATATCCTATTCCCGGATTACCTTTTATCCTCGATACAGATGCCAGTAACTGTGGAATCGGGGCAGTTCTTTCCCAGCAGGTTGAAAACGAAGAAAAAGTTCTAGCATTCTATAGTCGTTCACTGTCCAAAGCGGAAAGAAACTATTGCGTAACCAGGAGAGAATTATTAGCAGCAGTAGAATCCATGAAACACTTCCAGAAATATCTTTTGGGCCAGCCGTTTTTGCTAAGAACGGATCACGCCTCTCTGAGGTGGCTGTTAAACTTTAAGAACCCAGAAGGTCAAATGGCGAGGTGGATTGAAAGACTACAGGGTTTTCAGTTCAATATTGAACACAGGAGAGGTCAAATACACAACAACGCTGATGCGCTATCACGACGTCCTTGTCAACTTAACTGCAGGCACTGCAACAACGCAGAGAAAAAACAGGAGACCGAAGAATGTCGACAAATTCGTATCACGGCTCCCGAACCCTGGACAGAAAGCGGGTTACGAGATCTACAATTAAGAGACGAAGCACTTGCACCCATACTACAGTGGATGGAGGCCGGGGTGAAACCAGATTGGCAACAGATAGCGGAGCACGGAGAAGTTACTAAGTCCTATTGGGCACAGTGGGATTCCTTGAGAATTAGTAATGGACTCCTACATAGGAAGTGGGAAACAGAGGATGGCACCGACTATCACCTTCAAATAGTACTTCCGAGATCTTGCGTCTCTGAGGTGTTACAAGAATTCCATAACGGAACCTCAGGTGGACACCTAGGAGTGAATAAAACCATCAGGAAGGTGAGGGAGAGGTTTTACTGGTTGCACTACAAACAAGACGTTGAGGAGTGGTGTAGAAATTGCAATAATTGCGCAACCAGTAAAGGTCCTCAAAAGAAGACTAAAGGTTTAATGCAACCCTATAATGTGGGAGTACCTTTTGAAAGAATAGCTTTGGATATTGCCGGACCATTCCCTGCATCAAAGAAGGGAAATCGGTACATATTAGTGATCAGCGATTACTTCACCAAATGGACCGAAGCGTTTGCACTGCCAAATCAGGAAGCGGAAAATGTAGCTGATGCTCTCGTAAATAATTGGATTAGTCGATTCGGGGTGCCATTAGAGTTACATTCGGACCAAGGAAGGAATTTCGAGTCGAAAATATTTCAAGAGCTATGCGAAAACCTTGGAATCCATAAGACAAGAACCACTGCATTGCATCCGCAATCGGACGGTATGGTCGAGAGATTTAACAGGACCATGGAACAGTATTTGTCAAAAATGGTAAGTGAACAGCAAGATGACTGGGACAGATACCTGCCACTTTTCCTTATGGCCTACCGGACAGCCGTGCATAAAACGACAGGAATCAGTCCATCGAAAATGACATTCGGGAGGGAGATTCGTCTTCCTGCCGATATGATGTTCGGAAGAGCAGAGGAACCTAAGTCGGCATGTGACTACGTTTCAAGCCTAAGAAATACATTGGCCGATACACACCAGGTTGCCCGGAAAAATATTAGTGTTAATAGCGATCAAGCCAAAGCGAGATACGATAGGCAAGCCAATGATATAAGCTTTAAAGAAAATGAACTAGTCTGGCTATACAACCCCCAACGAAAAAAAGGGAAGTCGCCAAAGTTACAAAAAGATTGGGAAGGACCATACCGAATCATAAAGAAAATAAACGACGTGGTATACCGCATACAGAAATCAGCAAGGACTAGAATGAAAGTGGTCCACAGCAATCGATTAGCAAAATACCACGGCGAGACAGAACAGTCTGTTCGGGACGAACAGATTTAAGGAGGGGGCAATGTTGGATCCCTGACATTAATTAATTAATTAAATAATTAATTAATTAAGTTTAGTTAATATTCAGAATCTTTTATTTCAAAGTCGTATCTAGCGATTCGGGTCATTAGGCAGTTCCGTCGGGACAAGCAATCGACCAAATCGTCCAGCCGTATTTGCCATTAGTTAAATCCAATAAAGATATCCTTACGTTAATTAATTCATCAGACCCCGGGTTACAACAATATAATAAATATTATAATTAATATCACAACATAAATATTATAATATAAATAAATATTATAAATACGTGTTTAATCTATTGAAAAAGAAAACATGCCAAATCAACCAACTAACTCGGCACAAATCGATACAAAACAATTGTTTACCAACCCTGGCCTGGCAACCAGCACCAAAGTCATTGTTGTATGTGCTATAATCTTCGGATGACCAAAGGGTCTTCTTCGTCAGGAGAGAATCTTCTGTGGTCACGGTGCCTGGATAATGGGCTCTTAAAAACAAAGATGGCATTAAATCGCAATAATATCAATATTATTATTTTATAACAATAAAATATAAAATAAAAACGTGCCTTTAAAAGCAAAGATGGCATTTAATCGCAATAATATTAATATTGTTATGTTATAAAAATAAAATATAAACAGGATAATTGGCTCTTAAAACAACAAGATGGCCTTAAATCGTAATAATATCAATATTGTTATTTTATAAAAATAAAATATAAACAGGATAATGGGCCCTTAAAACATCAAGACGGCATTACATCACAATAATATCAATATTGTTATTTTATTAAAAATAAAATATAAAAAATGCACCCAATGACATCCACGACGGAGGCGAAAGAAGGATCCCTGAGGATGTCCTCGCTGACCTGCCACTCCTGGTCGGAAACGATGATCTTCACGTTTTCCAATTTGTGACTCAACAACGTTGCTTTTAGGGCCTAATTAAAATTTATTTAAAATTTATTTAAAGTTTATTGCAAAAAAAAAACAAATAATTACTCAAGTTTATAAACATGATATTGTGATTTGCTGAGCTATTTAAATGCAAAAAATGCAAATTATTTAAAAAAAAACAAATTAATTATTTAAAAAACAATTAAAATTAATTAATTGATTAGTTGATTAAATTGATTTATATTTATATATATATTAAGATATATATCTGCCATGAACATTAAAATAAAGATTTCAGTTTGATTTTTAAAACTCCACAGAATTTCAGAGCAAATTGGTACCAACTTTAACATACGCGATGGTGTACGAAATTTCATTCCATATCTGAAATTGAAAAATAAAAATTAAGAAAAACAAGAATTTAAAATATAAATAACCAATGGATGGCCATAAAATATAAACGTTAACCCTATTATACTTATTAATTAAACTCTCGTTAATTAATTCCCAAAATGAACCTACTCCGACATAATCAATGTCTAATCCGTGGTACTTCTTGGCTCCCAGGATCCACTTGACGACGTAGAGAGCAGTGACGTCCGGATATGCGAACGGATTGTGGCCCTTTCCAACCCAGGCTGGAAAAGCCCACGGCAGAGCGACGAGTTTGATGTCGGGATTTCTCTGCACGACGTTGGAATAAAATCATAATCGGAACATTTTTTAACGTATTATCAGAAGGAGATTTAAAGGAGAATTGTTATTTTAAAAAATAGTTTTAAAACTGAAAAATACTTTTTTGGCTTCTTTCATGATCCACCATTCATAACCTCTGTTGTAGTTTTCATCCCAACTCTCGTGCATGTGCGATGATTCGGTTCCATCTGAAAGACAGGTTTAACGATACATGACAAGGAATAAATATGGTGGATGCCACCTTTGCAATTGCAGTACCTGTAGTCTGGGCATCACCAGGAATTTCAACCTTCAGAATGTGAAGTGAAGCTCCAAAGTTTGGCTGTAAAATTGTTATTTGTTTTATTTATTTATTTGTCAAGACAAGTTTTGAGAGAGAGCTGAATGATGCAACAAGTATGTTATACTGTTTACCTTGAACAAATAATCAAGGATTTCACTTCTTTCCTTTTCTGGATAACTTACTAGCAGTTTGCTAGTTGCCTTTGTGGTAAATTGTTATAAATTCAGAAAAATAACATAGAAATAAAAAAAAGATCAACTCAATGACTTCTTACCCCTCCTCCACTTATTCCACCAATACCATCGAAAACCCTTCCCAAGCCTATGGTTGGGTTGAGTTTGTACTGTCCGCAACAAATCCCCAGAAAGCACAGCAACAAGAAGTATTTCAACATGACAGTTTTTGCGGGATCGCGAAACCGCAATTCTTTCGGAAATCGTTTATTTATATTTGCGATTTCTGGCTTGCTTCTAAGCTCAATGCACTGAAACTACATTGGCTAATTAAGATTCCCATCTCAAGTAAAGTCACAAGACATTTTCTTTCGCCTCCCCAATTTAAGCATAATGAAAACTTCTGACGAAGCATCAGCTCATCAATAGCCGAGAAATTATTGTCTTCATAGTGCTATTACTTTTATGCCAATTAAAATGATTTTTTATTCGCTCCGAAGCCCCAAAACTCGCCCCAATATTAGAACGGGAATCACCGCCCTCAGCTTTAAATTGTAAATATGGAGTGTTTCTTAGTCAATAAAAGTATTTACTTAATTTTAGGACTTAAACTATTTGTTTGCAAACAATATTTTATTTAAATCTTTATCCATAAATTCTTCGTTTGATTCATTAACTCTCTCCATAGTTTGGAATAAGACGGTTGGTGAAAAAAATGCATGCAGATATGCTTCTTCCAGGCTGTTTTTGCATTTATTTTGCATTAAAGTATTTTCTTAATGATCTTTAAAGTAAATATTGGTAGTAACTTCTTATAAGGTTCATAATTAATATTCACAATTAATCTGACTTAATCTTATTTCTTAGAAAGCCAGAATATGAAATGTAATGCCTATAATTAAAACTAAATATAAACTAAAATAATTTATAATGCAAATGATTTATCAAATAGGGCCAATATTAATAATAAGGCTAATTTTCTTTAATGTTGTATTCGCAGTAAACACTCGACGCACCTATCCAGACGCACCTACCGAAATGCGAATAATTATTATGATTATATTAATCAATAATAATATTTATATTAATTATTATGATCATATTAATCAATAATAATATTTATAATAATTATTATGATCATATTAATCAATAATAATATTTATAACAATTGATTTCATCTAAAAAAAGCGTATTCGACATGTCTTTTAAAGATAACATGGTCTAATTTTTGGTTGGTAGCTTCCCCAGTGCAATGACAACATACGATTCTCGACCAAGATTATACAATGTCACGAATTTAACACATTTTTCAACCTCCTTCCCCGACAATAAATTTTTAATTTCTTTAATTCTTTCGCAAAAGGAAGTTTTATTGCTTAATTGTCACTCTTATTTTTTTTAATATGAGTTGATTAAGGTATCAAAGCAACTAAAAGAACAAATATCAAATTGAACATCTACAATATTAAACAAACAATTATGTACGTAACACAATGAAACAAATGAACTTAAAAACAACAAAATAAACTCATAGGGTCAGTCTTAAGGAAGCGCAACCTTATCATATCGTGTAGATATGGTACGCCGTTGACTTTAATTATTCGCTTTTGATTGTAATCGAACACATTTTTAATCAATAATAATGCAAAGCAACCGCTTTTGGCCTCCCCCTGGCGATCACAATTCTAAACCTAAACCTAACCCTAACCCCCCCTAAACCTTAACCCTAATCCTGGCGATCTGTCGTTTCCTTTCCATTTATAACATGAGAACATAAAACCTCCAAATATTTTATATCCTGTCCATTACAACCTAGATGATTATCAACCTTATAAACCGTAGACTTTCGTTATTGTAATGGTGTCAGTGTTATTCTTATTTCTGACGTGGTTGTAATCGGAATAAATAAAAGTAATCCGTGCTTCTTAATGTGGTGCTGAAATCGTGCCGTGTTTTTTTTTTTACCTTTCAACAAAATATGGCTTCCCCCCTTTCTCTTCAAAGTGTACTGGATCGGCTACCTTAAATTCTGTGGTCTTTAGAATATTCTGGAGAAGATGATACTCTGTGGATCTCTGGAGGGATAATGATGCTCCAAATGGAGTAATGATTCCAGCTCTCAACTCAGACTTTATCTCAAACTCTAAAGAATAGACATTTCAAACCAATGTTCCATCGATCTTGTATTGGTGAAGTCATGTTTTCCAAGGCAACATTTCAGTTATTTAAGTCTTAAAGATATTCTTCAACGAAATATTTCAAGAAAATCATTTTCACAGTTTCCTGGATATAAATTCTAAAATAGTTTAATTTTAGTTTAAAAATGACAAAAAAAAGATTAAAATTCGTATCAAATTAGCAACTTTAACGCGTAACATAAGTTCAAATCGAGTATCGGAAATCAATTTCAATCAAGTGCAACAGCATGTTTAATTTAATTACCTCAAAATGTATTTTCTCCTGCAATTACTCACCATATCATCACTGCCATCTTATCACCTTATCATCACTACAATCACGACCACCATCGTAATTTCATTACCACCTCTATCTGTACAGTTATCGGTTCTAATTGAAATCAATAACAGTTCAATAACAGTGATAACTACTTAACACTTTGCTTGAACCACTCTTCAGTCGGAAGTACATCTGGACAAGGTAAGGAAGTATTTTCGAGACGATTCTGGTATTAGAAATACTATTAGTAGTATTTTTTATTTATATATATATTATTTCCAAATTAAATTATTAAATATTCATCAAGACTATTACATTATTTATTATTAAATATTATTATTAAATCTAAGTCGGGGAATGAAAACATAATAATAAATAAATAAATATAATATAAATAAGTTGCAAATATTCACTGTTTATGGAAAGTCATGAACTCAGCTGAACTTGACGCTATTTCCCTAATCCATATAAACTTATTAATATAAACTTATAATAACTTATTATATAATAAACTTATTATTATAATTAGTTATTACTATATTATACCATATTTTTTAACAACAATAATAATAATATTAAGTATCCAACAGACGTTTTTCGACAATTGGAAAATGTTACTGTTGTTTCTTGCAACTCTTCCTGTGGTTTGTTTGTGTGGCTTCGATGGGGACCCACCGCCCATCCCTGCGTGAGTTGACCGTGGTGACCCCTAACTATTTCGTTATCTTTTAAATATTAATTAGGTTATCATCTAATAATATTATCACAAGCCACAAACACACACACACACACACACACACACACACACACACACACACACACACACACACACACACACACACACACACACACACACACACACACACACACACACACACACACACACACACACCACACATCCACACACACACACACACACAACACACACACACACACACACACACACACACACACACACACACACACACACACACACACACACACACACACACACACACACACACACACACACACACACACACACACACACACACACACACACACACACACACACACACACACACACACACACACACACACACACACACACACACACACACACACACACACACACACACACACACACACACACACACACACACACACACACACACACACACACACACACACACACACACACACACACACACACACACACACACACACACACACACACACACACACACACACACACACACACACACACACACACACACACACACACACACACACACACACACACACACACACACACACACACACACACACACACACACACACCACACACACACACACACACACACACACACACACACACACACACACACACACACACACACACACACACACACACACACACACACACACACACACATACTATGATAAAACCATTTCCATTTCCAACAAAAGGACTCACTTCATCGTCACCAACGGGGCTGTCATGGCAGACGAAGACCTCGTGGTTCACGTGAATCTCTTGCAGTTCACGCCCTATGACCTTTCAACCGAATCTGGAATTTGCCACGTCAACGTTTCCCTGGTACTCGGAGATTCACTCAGCCACAACGAAACTTGGAGCATCGAACCTGGGACGAAGCCGGAGGGTTAGTGATACTTTGTGACAGGTTGATTTGGGGTCAAGCGTTAGAATTGAAAGGTCAGGAAATGGGTTAAGGGTCAAAGGTATGGTCTTAGGGTCGGTCTGTGGGTTAAGGGTCATTCAATCCCTAGGGAGGTGCTTTTTCCAAAAAGGCATTTTAAGGTCTCGATTTATTCTTGCATTCAATTGAGGTATTATTATTATTATTATTATTATTATTATTATTATTATTATCATCATTATAAATGGCCATAAATTCGTTGTAAGGGCATAAGTTTTGCATCCATTTTGAAATAAACTTTTGATGCTTAATATCACGATGATAGTTCAAATTTAATTTCTGCAACAAACTTTTTTTTTTATAAAACATTAAATTTAAATTTAAATTTACTTTTTACATTAAAACATTTCAAATAATTTCAGATTATTCGAAAGTCATCAGGGTTTGTTGAATTTTGAATTAATTCACCATTATAATATTATATTTAGTTCTAATTAAATTTATATACCAACTTTGGCTGATTCTAATTTTAATTAATTAATTTATTTCTTTTCTTTTTATTATTAAAAATTAAACTCAAAACTATCATCAGGCTCGCTTCGACAAGGCCAGTTTAATGGAAGTACGCAGCAAGTTTCCCAGACTGCTGCCGTTGAGGATCGAATCCAGTCGAACTTTGAACTCCAACACCTTCATGTACTCAGTTGACCTTCCACTTGTACTGCCTGAGGGTACATTGATCATCCAAACTGATAAGGAAACGTACCAGCCTGGAGAGAAGAGTTGGAAAATTGGATTTTTATCACTGTGTTGTTTGCCATGGATTGTTTATCTTTGATTGTTTTGTTTATTACTCGTTGTATCGTTTGTCATGGATTATTTTGTTTATCACTGTTTGCTTGTTTGTTTGTTTTGATTATCATGGATTGTTTTGTATATTCCTGTTCGTATTGCTTATCATGGATTGTATTGTTTACAATGATCTACATTTTTTTTATTTTAAGTGATAATTTTGTATGAGTGATAATAATGATTATAAACTTTGAATATAAAGTCTCGATAAATATAAATATCTCGACAAATGACGTTCAATGTAAAGATTAAATGCCGCAATGGAAAGAAACATTTTCGTGATTATAATAAATAAATAAATGAATAGACAATTTTTTCCACTTTTATTAATATTTAAATTATTATTATTATTATTAAAAATAACATTTTATTCCAGTCATGATAAGAGTATTTTATCCGCAATCCAACTGGAAAGTACCCGATTTGTCCGGATTCTTGGATCCACTGAACTTTGTTGACGTCACAATCACAGTCAGTCCATCGCTCAAACTTTATTTTTATTTACAAAAACATTTTATTTAAATTTATATCAAACTTTATTCGATTTTTATAAGAAAAACCAGATTGATTTTAAAAATTATTTGTTAAATTTAAATTAATTATTTATTAAAGTTAAATTAATTATTTATTAAATTTAAATTAATTATTTATTAAATTTAAATTAATTATGTATTAAATTTAAATTAATTATTTATTAAATTTAATTTGGCGTTCATGCTAGGATTAAAGTTATTATTATTGCACTAATAGTGTTATTGATGACGTAATTATATTATTATGTTATCATTATTTGTATTACATTATATTATTTTATTGTTATTATTATTATTATTATTATTATTATTATTATTATTATTATTATTATTTAAATATTAGTTTTATTAAAATTTAATCTGACTATTAAATTTTCTTTACACGAAGGACTCCAAAGGATTAGCTGTCCTAGTTTCCATGCCTTTGCTGATGGATTTAGGTACGATTAGTTCGGAAATAAATAAATAAATAAATTATAATAGCATTGATGATGATGATTGCTATTATTATTATTATTATTATTATTATTATTATTATTATTATTATTATTATTATTATTATTATTATTATTATTATTATTATTATGTACAAATTTTGAACAGGTGTTCTGTAATGATGAATGATGATGACGATGATGATGATGATGATTTTTTTATCTCAACAGGCGTTGTGACTCAAGATTACGTCATTCCAAAAATTGCTAAAGAAGGTCCGTGGATGATTTCTGTAAAAACTTTGGTGAGCAAAACATTTTTCCATATTTTTAAAATATATCCATAAAATATTAATAATAAAATAATAATAAAAGCATTATTTTATTAATTAATTTTAATTTTACATAATTTTTAATTTATGACAGATTATTATTTATTAACAAAAACATTAATTAATTTATTTTGATATTTAAAAAAAATAATTTATATAAAAATTGATCGATAAACTGGATTGAAACTGAAATAATTTTAATTTTCCATTTAATGTAATTAAATCGAATTAAATATTATTAAATCGAAATAAACTTTATTTTCCATTTTCAGACCAACAAACGCAACAAGACAATCAACGTTGTCCGGAAAGGTTTGCATTTTTGTTTTTATAATTATTATTTGTTGTTTATTTATTGTTATTATTATTTATAATTATTGTTATTATTTGTTGTTTATTTATTGTTATTATTATTTATAATTATTTATAAATATAATTATGATTCATAAATATGACTTGATTGATACTATTACCAGAAAAGTTTTATCACTGCCTAATAATTTATGGCATCCTTAATAATAATAATAATAATAATAATAATAATAATCATAATAATAAAATCTTACTAAAAGACTTAGCTTATTATTATCATCATTATCTTTATTTTTAATTAAAAATGATTATGATGATGATTATTGTTATTATTATTATTATTATTATTTATCCCTCTAAGAAGTCTTGCTAAATTGAAATTATTATTATGATTTTATTTTGATTCTATTTTAATTTTAATGATTTTATTTTTGACCATAAAATCATTTCTTAATTAAATTAGGATTTCAACCTTTTGTGGTAACCATGGAAACACCAAGTCACCACGCCGTTGGACTCAAAGCGGAAACTGTCAATCCCAATGTCAACATCAGGGTTCAAGCAAGGTCACTTGATTTTACATCCAGTTTTTTTTGTATTTTAAATAATAATTTGTTAATAATATTAATATTATAATCAATGTTATTCAATCGTTTATAACTTGATTATTGTAGGTTAGGTAATAATTTATTCCGGATTAACTTTTAATTTTAACTTTCTAAATTCAAATTTGCGGATAAATCCGAAATAAAAAATATTTGAATTATCGAGCCAATTCGATTAAATCATTAACAAGTTAATTTCTATAATAATAATAATATATTAATAATAATAATAATAATAATAATAATAATAATAATAATAATAATAATAATATATAATAGCAGCATTAAATTTATTTCAAATTATCTTTTAATTTAAATTAAAAATTCACATACAAATGCAAGATAAAGATTTTTGAATTCCTTCATTCCTCCAGCAAACATTCTGGTCTTCCGATCCACGGTGACGTCACGTTGACAGTTTCAATCAGAGGAACCAATCACTCAACACAGCTCCTGGGAAAGGTAAAACGAAATAAATTTTTATAATCAATCAATTGAATTAATTTAATGGAAACACATGTAGTTAATTAATGATAATTAATAATAATAATAAATAATAATAATAATAAGAATAATAATAATAAATAATAATAATAATAATAATAAATAATAATAATTATTGGTAATAATATTATTAATAATAAAGTAATGTAATGTGATTGTCATTATTATTAGTTACATTTATAAAAATAATAACTCATAATGAATTAATGTCCGAGACTCTTTAGTTCAATGCCTCTTAAGATTGAGTGAAATTTATTTATAAAAATTAAAGTCATAATTAATAGTTTTTAAAACAACATAGAAATGAATAATTTTAATATTAAATGATTTTATTATTACAATTAGGCCATTAATAATAAGGCCATTCTTTCAAACATAACAGCTTGAAAACGGATTGAAATGGTTCCAACTGGATCTAAACTCGCTGAAGACGGAAATGGACCTTCCACCTGGACACACGTGGCTCAACCAATCAATCCAGGTGTCGGCACAGGTAGTGGACGCGTCAAAGCCGTCATCTCTGGTCATGAAAAGCGCTTCCATCGACTTCACTCAACACGGATTCGACTGGAGTAGATTTGAATTGGCGCCAAAATTTTTCAAACCTTCCAGGAAGTACTTTGGAGCCGTAAGTTGAAAATTATTAAATTACTGATATTATTGAAATTATTGATATTATCACATTATAATCTTCGCCGTAATCATCAGCATCATCATGACAACTATCACTATCATCATCATCATCGCTTTAGCCGACGTCATTAATTAATTAATTAAGAGAAATAATTGGCCGAATAAATAATAATTAATTGTCATTTATCATAATTGATCTACATTATTACTAAGTTGTAACCAATTATTATCATTATTATTTCCAATAACTCACAACAGATGGCGTTGCACGAAAAAGTGACCTTGTTTGACCCCGCCAAAGACAAGTCAAGGGAAGCCACGATCGTCGTCAAATCTGACACGTGGACGAAAAGCATTCCAGTCAGAGTCAATCCAGGAAGCGGTGTAACGTGTTTTTCCGTCGATACTTTGGAAACTGATACCAAGCTAGAGATTCAAGTAATTCATTCATAATCGATGCTAATTATGCTAATTTATGTAATTCGTTAATTAATATTTAGTGTATGTTGAATAGTTTAAGACTATTTAAATTATTTCCTGTATTATTTGAGATTAAAATGTAATTATTAAACTTAATTAGCGCTTAATTCCCACCTGTGGTTGTCATTGAAACTAAAAAGGGATTTAATTTTATTGCTATTATTTTTTAATTCCCCCAAAAAAAGGCATCTTATTTCGACGAATTTGTGGAAGAAATGGTGGTCTCGAAATGGCTGGAAATTTCACAGTTCGACGTGGAAAACATGAACAAACATTTCATTCAAGCGATTCTGGAAAACGATTCACCTGTTCTTCAGGTGGGTTGCAATCAATCAATCAATCGATCGATCAATTGATCAATCAATCGATCAATCGATCAATCGATCAATCAATCAATTGAATTGTGTTCACTGAATAATTACATTGTAATTATTATTATATAATTGAATAATTATTTATTTAAAGAGCGGAGAGGACTTGAAGCTTCTCGTTGAGACATCATTTCCAACCAGACGAGTGTTTTATGAGGTTTTAAAATTCCATATTCTCAAAATGAAAATTAAAATATTTTAGAGATTAAATAAATTATTTATTTTTATCAATTGTAATTTAAATTATATAAATAAATATAAATATAAATAACTATTTATTGTTGAAAATTATAAATTGTAAATCATATTTTAAATGCTATATTTTCACAAACAAAAATAATATTTTAAAATAAATATATTATAAATTATTTTATATTTATAATTATTTATTTTAAACAAATACATTTATATAAATATATTTCAATCATTACATTGCAAGCGATCTATCAGGCTAAACTCTTATAATCGACCAGGTTTTCAGTCAAAAGTTGCTGGTCTTGGCTGGTTCCGTGAACACTTCTCAACCGACGAAAATGCAGCACTTGGAGGTCCAAATCCCGAAGGACCAGAGCCGTCTTCTGGCAAATTCCAGGGTCGTGGTTTGGACCCAGGATCAAATTGGGACCGTTGTTTCTGACAGTCTGTCCTTTTCTGTGCAAGAGGAGAGGAAAGTGGTTTGTTTGTTTTTGTTGTTTTGTATGTTTGTTTGATTGATTGGTTGTAATATATTATAATTGTATTATATTCACATTATATTATTTTATTTATTAACTTATTATTTTATTTAATTATACACATTACATGCGTTATATCCACCCTCTCCAGGTGGAATTGAACGTGAATCCGGAGTCTGAAGCTGGAAAAGAAATTAAAATTGAAATCAAATCCTCACCGAATTCAGTTGTTTATTTGTTTGCAACATCAACTTTCACATCTTTCAACGAAGATGAACAGGAAAAAGACAAACGAATTGTTCGTGTTTTTGTTTTGTTTTTCGCTAAATTTCTAATCGTGGAAAACATATTTTATCAATCTTTTTTTAGCAAATTTTAGGACATAATATGATTTTAATATTACACAAAATAAGATAATCTTAATAATAATAATAATAATAATAATAATAATAATAATAATAATAATAATAATAATAATAATAATAATAATAATGCCCATAGAAATTATCTAAAATATTTTAATATTAAATCCTTTAATTACCCAACAGGCTCTGAATAGAATGAAGACATACCTGACCAAAAGTATCATGGTCTCAGATTGGACTCAAAATTTGGATTCTTGCTCAACGTTTCATTCCTCGAATGGCGATTCCATGAAAGTCTTCCTTGTAAGACTTAAATTGATTTACAAATAAAAAAACAAATATAAAATAATAATTTTATAATAAATAATCTGTAGTAATCATTTTATTTTAATTAATCGAGATTAGTTTAGAAAAAATCGGTAAAGTGCATTAAATTGAAATTCTTTGTTACCTATTGAAATCATGAGATTGGTCAGTAATTAGATATTAAAATATATTTTAAAGAATATATATATATATAGATATATATATACATTGTCTTTATTAACTAATTTAGAATTTATAAAATCTATAATTATCCATAATATAACATATTTTATAATTTATAAAATAATTATAATTCTACAAACAAATATTTACAGGGATCTCAGGCAACGGTGTTTGGGAACAGCTACATCAACATCAAATCAAGTAAGTTTTGCACTGCTTTGGATCATTAAACACCTAAACCCAAATGACCCGTTGACCCTATGACCCTGTGACACCATGACCCTACACCACCCATATCGAAAACCAAATTTAAAAAGGCTTAACTTAAACCTAATCCTACATTCGGTTTAAGATTTTGCACTTAACTTGACCTTATAACCCTACCCTAACTAAACCTTGGACCGGCCTTAACCTAACCTATCCGTCCTTAAACCTTTGGTTTAACCTTTCAGTAGCACTTAAGTTGACCCATAGGTCAAGTTGTAGAGTTGACTACCTTATTTTAACCTTATATATGAATTTCAAAATGATCCCTTTTTGTGCAATTTATTTTATTTTTTTCAGCATCTTTCTTTGAAAGCGTGTTCATTGATAAGAACGTTTTGGAAAGCTATCAAGTGGATTTTGATCCCGATTTCTGGGATCCTTTGCCAGTTGGGTAAGGGTGAACGATGTTGAATTGTGGAATAAATAATAAATAAAATATTAAATAAAATATTAAAAAATAATTATCATCTTAGCTTGCACATCTATTTACAATCAAATTGTTTATTCATCACCTGTTGATGATGACGACGATGACGATCAAGTTATATAATTATAACAAAAGTTAAACTATAATGACGTTATTATTATTATTATTATTATTATTAATATTGTTATTATTATTATTATTATTATTAATATTGTTATTATTGTTATTGTTATTGTTATTATTATTATTATTATTATTATTATTATTATTATTATTTATTGCTTTCATTTTCCACTTCTGAAGGAGGGAAGGAACCACTGATGTCACGATTCCTACGGACGCCTCTCATAAGGTGTACACCATTTCAGCTGTTTCAGTTCATCAGGAGGATGGTTTGAGCGTGGCTGAACCTGTCCAGGTTATAATTATTATTATTACCAGGTTATAATTATTATTATTATTATTATTATTAAAAATTAATTAAGTAATATTTAACTAATGGTAGTTGTAATAAATTATAATAGAATATAATAATTATTTACGATTCCAAACCTTATTTACCGTTACTTTAATTTAATCTTAAATAACAATATATTTATTTATTTAAGACATAATAATTAATTACGGCCAATTGGTTAATTTATTCATTTAATTAACAATTTATTTATTTATTTATTTATTAAAACCTGAACAATTAAATATTATAATAATTTATTAATTAATTATAAGTAATTAGAAGATAGTTAATGACTATAAATAATATAATTAATTACTTGATTAAATGATATGATTACCTTAACTATAATAATAGTAATTATTATTATTATTATTATTATTATTATTATTATTATTATTATTATATTATTACACTATTATATTATTATTACAATACTACAACCATAAATTGCAGGTAACAGTAACAGCAAAGGTGCCATACGATGTTTTGTATCCTGAAAGGGTCAACGATGGCGAAAGTTTCAATATGGAGGTCGAAATCTTTAATAGAGGAAGCAGAAGTGTAGAAGTCAGTTCTATTTCAAACTGTTGTAATTACAATAAATAATTATAAAATAATAAAATAATAATAATAATTTATAATTGATTGTTATAATTTTAAACAGGTTTTAATGTAATTATATGAAATTACTTTTATTAAAAGCCAACCCCAGTAATTAAATTACTTTTTTTTAAATTTTTAAACCATCAGCTAAAAATAATTATAATTTATATTTTATCTACATTTTAACCTTAATTTTAATGTTAATAATTGTCTATTTATACTTAATAACGGCATTATAATTATAACTGAAATGTTAATAATTATATTTTCAGAGCAAGATTGAACTCAACGAGTCGTATCCAATAGAAATCCTTTGCCAGGGCGAAATGATGTCGGGTCAAAATGTCTTCCAAACCGTTCAGGTTTTTTTTACGATTTTACCACTTAATTATCTTAAATTATTATTATAATTTATTAATTTTTATTAGCTTAAGGGAACTCATGTATATATACAGTTTAATAATAATATTGGCTGATATAAATACATAATATAAATGGTAAAACAATTTTATATTATTAATTATATATTATATTTATATTTAAAAAAAAAAAATATATATATTATTTTTCTATAAATTTAGTTTTATATATTACATAATATATTATTAATTATATAATAAATTTATAATTACACAATTTATTATTATCATATTTATTTATTTATTTGGTTATTTACCAATTATCATCTCCAACAATTTCCGTAAAAGTTGGATCCAAGCGAATCAAAGAAAATATTTTTCCACGTCAACGCAACCTCAACAACTGAACCTGGATTTGAATTCGAGACGATGAAGAAGCTGAAGATCCAGGTTAGAATGTGGAATTTAAAATAAAAATTGTTTTCTGTCAATATATATATTATAATGTGTTAAATTATATTATTATAATTATATTTTAATTATGTCATAATAATTATGCAATTTGATAGATATATTATATTATAATATTGAAGATGACAATTAGTTTCAATGCTTAAAAAATAATTAAATATGATGGTAAATTATATAATGTATTAATATAAATTATTAAATGTATCACCATCATATATTACAATAAATAGCAACATATTATAACCATTATATAATAATAATAATAATAATAATAATAATAATAATAATATATGTTTTAATATATTATTATAATAATTATGAATAATATAAATTTATAATGCCCTACATTTCCACAAACACTGCAAACCGTTGAACTTTGACCCAACATCACCACAGGACACTTCCGAGATCGAGAATAAGTTCCACTTGTATAAAAGTCACACGCACCTGGCAAAGTTCATGAACATCTTCAAGGTCAGGGGTCAGTTGAACCTGAAGGTCAAAGATCAACCTACCGTGTCGAAGACCACCCTGACCATTTATGGTGATGATAGTAGTCTTTATTGAATTTTTTACTTCTTGCCAGAACAATTCTAATCTTTTATTTTTTATAAATTTTAAATAAATATAATAAATATTAATAATTATTATTATGAATCAACAGATCAGATATTATAAATTATTTACAAATGATAATGTAATTTAAAAATTTAAGTATACAATAGAATTTAGCCGTCTGTATATTCTCATTAATACATCAGATGATCAATGATTAATGTAATTTAATAATAATTTAGGTAATTTAAAAATAATTTAAATAATTCAAAATAATTTAAATTAATAATTTAAGTAATAGCAACAAATAATATTAATAATAATTAATTAATAATAATTTTAAACAATTTCTTCGCAATTTCTCCAACACAGACGACCTGATGGCACCAGCCAAAGAATACGTTCTCAACAGTTTGAAACGTTCCAACATTGTTGACGAGTTGAGCAACATGAAGTTGGCCATCATCAGCAACACCCTTGAAAGTTTGTTCGGCTGGAATTCTGTCACGCATGACTGAACCGGAAGAGCAATTGGATCTGCTCTTGTCAGGTGGGAGTTGCTGTAGTTTTTGGTATCCAGATGAATAAATTATTTAAATTTCATGCATTACTTAATGAATTATTGCTTTGTTTCACATATCAAAGCAGAGCCAAATACGATTTTTCATATGCAATTATATTAATTAATTTGTGATTAATTGAATATAGGGATAATTCGTTTAATTTGCAAGAAAACCCGTTGAGAAAATTCAAACATTTAAATATCTTTAATGTGTTAAAAATAATAACAAATAAATTAACTAACAAATATTTACTTATTAATTAATGAATGAATAAATAAATAACAATGATTAATTATTAAATAATATTTATTTATTTAGTAATAAATTCTTTGAAGGAGTTCAGCATCTGTTCAATCAGCAACGGGTTGACGGATCGTTTGCTTCCACTGATTTCAATCAAGGACCAATCAAGTTATTTAATTTTATTATTTTTTTATATTAATATATCATTCATATATAATTAATTTTAATTTATAAAATCTCCGCTGTTTTAAGAATTTTTGTTTTTATCTGTTATTAAATGGAAGAAAATTGAAATGAAATTTAATTTCTTTTTAAAATCGTAAAAATCCTTTTTAAAATTCTTTAAATCCTTTAAGATGTGAAATTAAATTCCAATTAATAAATATAATTAATAAATATAATTAATAAATTAATTAATAAAATAGATTAATTCATTAAATTATATTCAAATTAAAATTATAATCAAATATTGCGACAATCGCACCGATAAATATCCAAATGGTTAAAGAATTACCGCGAATATTAACCAGAATTTAGACTAATTGGTATATAATTATATAAAGTTAAAACGTTTAAAATTAAGTTAATATTTCCTAAAAATTGATCATTCTTCTTCTTGTAAATGCTTTTATTATTTTTTATTACAATTTCTTAAAAATTACTTATTAAATTCTAAATGCTTTTGTTAGATTATAATTGCCTAAAAATTAATTATTACGTTTTAATAAATAATAAATGCTTTTATTATTTTATAAAGACAAACTTCTGCCATGTTGGACGCCATGTTGCTGTGTGGGGCACAAGGAATTTTGGAGAATTCGAGAATAATACGAGCTGTGGAGTGGTTGATTGAACAACAAAGAGATGACGGATCATTTTCTGATGATGATGATGATGATGTGAGTGAATTTGGGAAATTATTCTGAAATAATTAAATCCTTTATACATTTAAGTGTTGATATCGTAAAAATAAATATATAAATAATATATTTGTAATATATTATAATTACAGGAATATAATATAAATCATATAATAAAAGAAATTCAGAAAAAAAGAAAGAATAAAAATATAATACAATTAGAATAATATATTTAATACAATTATAATAATATATTTCATACAATTATAATAATAAATTTAATACAATTATATTAATAAATTTAATACAATTATAATAATATATTTAATACAATTATAATAATAAATTTAATACAATTATAATAATAAATTTAATACAATTATATTAATAAATTTAATACAATTATAATAATATATTTAATACAATTATAATAATAAATTTAATACAATTATATTAATAAATGTAATACAATTATAATAATAATAAATTTAATTTTCATGATGAACAGAAAACTGAAACCCTTCATTTGACGTGTCAAGTGATTCTGTCTCTCATCAAGTCACATGGATTGGTGAGTAATAATTAAATAAATAAATTAATTAATTAATTAAATAAATAAATAATTTAATTTATAAACTTAATTAATAAACAACGTTAATTAATTTTAATTAATCAATCAATTCATGGCATTAAGCAATTATTTCGTGACGTTGATTATAATTATGTTAATTAATTTATTCGTTAATATCATCATCATCATCAACGACAAAATCATCGTCGTTGTCGTCCTCATCATCGTCATCGTCATCATCATCATCATCGACAGATGCGTGGCGACAATATGAGGTCTTCAGAAGATGCAATCGTGAAATCCTTCGAACACCTGTTCGTCCACCTGATGTCCGGCCGTGCTGATAATGATCGTTATGCTCTGTCCATCATTTCCTATGCCTTCATGCTCCTTGATAATGATCACGCCACGCACGAAGCTTTTGATAGGAGGAACAAACTGAAAGGTTTGGATGTGGTGTAATAATAATAATAATAATAATAATAATAATAATAATAAGGTATCAATATGGTGTAATAATAATTATAATAAACTTTCAATGTAGTGCAATAATAATTATAATAAGGTTTCAATGTGATGAAATAATTATAAAACTTTGTCAGAGATAAAAAATGTAAAATCTAACTAATTAATTACATAAATTAAATAATTTTATTAATTTCATGAATAAATAAATTTATTTATTAGTTATAATATCAAGAAAACTGACCAACGATTTAAAACTCTTCAGAGATCAAGACCAACAAATCTCCAGACGAGGATCTGAAACAAGAATCTCTTGAAATCCAATCCTGGTCTTACGACCTCTTGACCCATTTGGCCATGGCCGAGCTGAAGGAGGCGTTGGTTGCTGCCAAGTGGCTCGTACAAAGGATGGGACAAGGTGGCAGATTCGCCACGGCCGAGGTAAGATGTTGAATTTAATTAGAATTATTTTTTAATACTTAATTATTGCAATTAAAATATATATATATATATATATATATAAAGAATCGAAAAGCACTCAAAAAAAAAACGACTTAGTGGAAATAACATTGAAATTTAAATAATAATAAATAATAATAATAATAATATTTATGGATCAAGTCTATCTACAGCGCTAATGGAGATGTCATCACTTTCACTTTCACTTTCAGTATCACTTTCACTTTCACTTTCCATTTCCAATTTTAGGCGACCTCTGTTGCACTGAAAGCCCTCTCAAGGTACATGAAGATCTACAAAATCCACAGACGTGGAGACGAATCTTCAACTTCTGTTGAACTAAAATTTCCAAACGGGAATCGACAATCGTTGAAGGTCAACGGACCGAATTTCGCTCACAGTGTTGTTTTCGATGTAAGTTTATTCGATTTTATATTAAATTACAAAAATTAAATTCATTTTAAACTGAATTAAAATCATTTTAAATTATATTAAACTCATTTGAAATTATATTAAATTAATTTTAAATTGAATTAAAATCATTTTAAACGGTTAAGTTATTAAATTATTTATTCACGACTTAGTTTATTTTTGGTTGTAATTATTATTTTAATACAAGATATTTTATAATTTTTGAGTTAAAGGAGGAATTGATTTGAAAACGTTAATAATTGATAACATTGTAATAATAACTATTGTTGTACAAGTTATATTGTAAATATTATTGTCAATTATTATTATTATTATTATTATTTGAATTGAATTAATAATTATCTTGGATTAAAAATTTGTCGCTATTGTTTACATAATTCAAATAATATTTAAAAATAATATTTATTTAATATAAATAAATTATTATTATAAATAAATAATTAATGTATTATAAATAAATAAATAACTAATTATTCACAGGAGAAAAATAACAGCATGATTGACAACGTGGAAATCAATGTTGAAGGGGAAGAATTGCTCTTGTTTCAGGTTTTTGGAAGAAATTTTAGTTTTAATTTATTTAAATTTTTAATAATTTATATTAATATTTATTTATATTTATAATCATAATGTTTTAAATTTTAATGTCTTAATTTTAATCGATTTTATTGTGTATATTTTTTATTTGTAAGGTTAACATTTTAAATGTTTTTTAAGTTTTACATTTGTAGTGAATTAATTTGAAATTCTTGAAATTCCAAGTTGGAAATCAAACATGACCAGTCCTACGTGGCTCCTTCTGACGGAGTTTTCCAGTTGAATCAATCAATACAAGAGTTCAACGGGGGTCATCAACTCAAGCTATGCCTGGAGTAAGATTATTATATTTTATTATTATTATTATTATATTTATTATATTATAATAGAAGATAAATATTAGAATGTGAGGTAATATTTAACAATTAATTTTACATAATTACGCATAAAAATAAACATTATAATGTAATATATTATTGCAGTTTTAGAATGTTTGACTGACAATGTTAGAAATAAATATTTAAAAAAATAATAATAATATCAGAAACCTTTTAACTTTTACTTGGAAATTATGAACATATATTTTCAAATAAATATTTCAACATTTATTATAATTAATTATATTACAACGTCAATCATTTCAGTTGGTCGATTGACAAACCAAGCGGTCCTGTGATGATTGAAATTCCAGTTCTGAGTGGTTACCAACCGCTTTTCGAGGGAAACAAAGAAATGCTTCTGAAGTCGTCTGCTGGATTCCCGCACTTGGAAGATGGCGTTGTTTACATGACCTTGCACGAGGTTCTTCTATTTGTTTGTTTATTTACCAATAATTAATAATTAATAATAATTAATCATAAATCGCAATCATCAGACAAATTAGCATGCTTATAGCTTATAGCCATTTATAAAAAAATTATACGAAAACTATTCACAAAAATAAATATCACATAAATAGTTAATCACAATAATTATTATTATAATTATTATATTATTATTATAATAATATATTGTTATTACACAAACAAAATGTAAATATTAATCTGCAGTTCAGAAAGGGAGAATCGAGGTGTTTGTCTTTGGACTTTGTCGAAGAATTTGAAGTTTACGACAGGAAACCCAAGTCTATTCAGGCGTATTCCATGCTTAACTTGAGTTGGTACTTTTATTATCTTATTATTATTATTATTACTATAATAATAATTAATAATATTATTATTACTATAATAATAATTATTATTATTGTAATTAATAATATCATTATTATAATTATTATCGACATCATTGTTCTTATCACTATTATCATCATCATTATTGTTGTTGTTGTTGTTATCTGGCTAATTAGTTTATGAATATTAATTAGCTTTATTATGCAAATTTATTCATGAACATTCTCTTTCAGACAAGAGGAGCAGACTGGCTTACCACGATGGACATCCTAAGCCAGAAAACGTGTGTCCCTCGTGCCAATGTGATCTCCAACGTCGTAAGCATTACCATTTTACATTAATAAAATATAAATTATTATTTTTATTATTATTATTATTATTATTACTACTATTATTATTGTTAGAATTGTAATTATCAGCTAATTAGTTATGTCAGTCTTAATTGTTGTCTTGCAGTTCGATCGAAATAATTCAACAATCTCAAGGAGCAACCATTTTGCTTTTGCAGAATATTAACTTAATATTTCTGTTATTATTATTAGACATATTTAATTTTAAATATCTATAATTTCTAACTTTTATCAAATAATAACAATATGAATGACTTCTACCCCTAAGGTTCAAAGAGGGCCGCCCTGCCAGGCCCACAGATCATCATCATCATCGATAAGAGTAAGAGTAAGAGTGTGGGTGAGACTAAGGGTGAGCCCGACCTAGAATGAATTCGATTCTGTCGGAGATAACTTTGCCATTGTAAAATGGCGACAATTCGAGACTTTTTGAATAAAAGTCTCTTCTTGCATTGAAATCGTCTTTTTGTTTTTCTGTTTCAAGCAGATAATTATCGCAAGGCAGATAAATGGAACAACTGAAAATTGATTTAGCATTAGAAGATAGGTTACGATAGCAAGATGACACATGGTTTGAAGAAAAAAGCTTAATTAGCGTAGAATTTAGAAAAATTTGGAAGAAATCAATAGAAAGGAATGTAATTAGGATGTGAATGGAGCACAGCTATGTGCCACACATAACTAACTTAGCTTCCATATAAAAATTTGCGTTATGAAAGTCTGCTGGAAAGTATGGACTGCGGAAAATTGTTAAAGAAAGAATTCCATTCGACAGGAATCGCTTTCAACAAGAACTGTGGCAATGCAAACAATAAACGACATTCTAGGCTTATAACCATCTTAAAAATTTCAAAATTCCATTTGAAAAAATGATGGATAATTATATTGAAATTATGTTTAGTCAAATTTAGAAATAAACTGTGAATATAATTAGAAATGGAAATTTGGTCCTGAAAGTTTAAAATTGGCCCTTAAGCAACGGAAATTCGTTACATTTTTCATTTAAAAATATCGGATAACGTATTAATTCATAAATAATATTATTTAATCGAAAATAACTAAGAAAACCCACAACTGAACTTTAACCACAAATTCTTTTAAGAAAATTACTGGTATTTTTGAATCATAAACACAGCTTCACTTTTAAAACTTCGCTTGTCTTTTCAAGACTGACAACGGTATTTTTGTAAACCGGTTGTCGGTTCCGCAATGGAATCGGGTCGGAAAAGTAAAAGGAAGTATTCAAAAACTGAAAAAATGGTCGGAAAAAAACAACAACGGTCTCATTACGTGTTTCCAAAGGAGGTGTCACTACTTCGAAAAGCTGGTCCTTACCTCATTGGTAATATTCATTTTAGAGCCATTTCTTTTTACATTGATTTGTTTGGCTTTACCAGTAGAGATTTTAATTATTATTTGATTTTGGTTAATTTAATTAACACTGAAATAGAAATAATTTCTTGATCTAAGAAAAATGTGACTTCTTTTTACTAAATTCTGCCATTCTTCTATTTCTGATGTTTAGTGATGATGATTATGATGATAATTCTTCTACAGGCCCACTTTAATTGTAAAGTACCCCATTATTACGAATTGTTTGTGGCATCAGTGTTTCAGAAATATGTTATTTCAAGTTTATTTCATCACTGATGTGCTGAGCAATGGTTCTTTAGCTTTGATCAAATGAGTTGATTGGTTGTTAGTGTAGTTATAGCAATTTCAACCAAGTGCTTTGGTGATGTCCAGAGAAGAAATCCAAATGATTATCATCATCATAATCATCATTAATTATTTTGCATTATTTAATTATTCTAAAAACTTGATAAATTTATTTGAATAACTTATTTCATATTGGGGAAATTTAAGAAAGACTGAAATAGAAATAATTTCAAGATAAGAAAAGTCATGACTTTGTTTATTGATTTAATAATGTTGTCATTCTAATATTTCTGATGGATGGTGACAATTATGATGATGATTCTTCTACAGGCCCACTATTAGGACCTTCTCCAGTTTCAACAATAGTCCATTGTTTGGCTAGGAAGGAAAACACAGATGAATTTTACAACTTGAAGGTAATGATAGTGATGTTTGTAGATAATAAACACATAATAATATTAATTACTTGTAATTACTCATTTATTATTCTGTTGGCCTTGCAATGAATTCCACATTTTCTTGCAATGGCCTGTGCTCAGCTCTAAATAAGCAGCAAAAATAATTAAATAAACAAATAATTATTAAATTAATTAATTATTCATTTAATTAATTTTAAGACCTAAAAATGTTGATAATTCGCAAAGATCCTGACCCTGAAGAACGACCTGAAATCCGAGACCCCCGAAGACAGGCAGGGCAAAAGCCTACTGCACACGGAGTACTCTCTGCTCTCCTTGTTGAAGGATGAAGACGGAATCGCTCACCACCACGGCCTGTTTCAGGTAACTACTTTCGGGCGGTTAAGTAATAAGTTATTTATTATTAATAAATTAGTCGTCATTGATATAATATACATCCTTGTTGTTAGTTCGCTTCTTATTGGCTGAAGGTTAGTGGACTGTAAGCTGGTTAATGTAAGTAGGTGAATAAGTTAAAAATAAGTATGTTTATTTAAAGAAACATTTTCTGACCAATCAAACTGCGAGCTATCAAATCATTCTCTGCTTCAATCAATCAATCAATCAATCAATCAATCAATCAATCAATCAATCAATCAATCAATCAATCATCCTCCACTTCAAATCGTTAAAATATTGCAAGCTGTCGTTACATTGCAGATAATTATAATTTATTATATTAATTTGCAAATAAATAAGCAAATCAATTGAATATAAAGAAAAGTAGCTTCTCAATTTTCCAACCACCCATCCATCTATCCATCCATCCATCTGTCTTTCCATCCATCACCCATCCACCAACTCACCCACCTATCCATCCATCCATCCATCCATCCCCCATCACAGGACAGGGCTATGGAGGAGAGGGTGACCTACCCCGAGGGCCTCGAGTACACGGGTCGCGTTTACAAACGACTCATCCTGGTCCTCGACTGCCTCGTCGCCCACGAATACGGCGGGAAAACGGCAGACGCCATGAACCTGCAGCACTACGTCATCAGGGAAAAGAAGTTGTCTGAGAGGGAGGCCCTCGTCATCTTCCTAGACATCAGTAGGATCATAGAAAACCTCCACAAGGTATCTCGCGTCTGGTATCACGTAACGAATTATTAATATTAATATTCATGAGGACGTTAAATGAATTATTACAAGTTCAGTTGTTGCCATTGCAATCTCCATCATTTTCATCACCATCACCACCACCAAAATCATCATCATTATCCTCATCACCAACATCATCATCATCATCATCATCATCCCTTTGCAGAGGAACGTGGTACACAGGGACCTGAAGTTGGGCAACATGGTGATCGACACGAAAAGCAGACGAGTTACGATCACCAACTTCTGCCTCGGGAAGCACCTGATCGGAGAGAACGACCTCATGAAGGACCAGAGGGGAAGCCCCGCCTACATCAGCCCGGACGTCCTCAGCGGTAGGCTCATGAATATTCATGAACGTTCGCGGCCTGTTTATTTAGTATCAGTATTGGTATTGTTGTTATCATTATTGTTATTATTGTTAGTATTATTATTATTTTTATTATATTATTATTATTATTATTATTTGCATATTACAAATTGTCTATCTAGTATCGGATATGTGAGCAATTATATTTGATCTTCAATTTTAAGTTAATTTAATATTATGTAGAATTATTATTAAAAGATATTTAAATACGGAATGCAGAATAAATTTACAGATACAGAATGAAATTCATCTTTATAAATATTTAAGAACTCCATTTAACTTGTTTATTGCATTTAATATCTATCACAATTTTTCATCCATCCATCCATCCATCCATCCATCCATCCATCCATCCATCCATCCATCTATCCATCACATCCAACAGGCAGGCCCTACAAGGGCAAGCCCAGTGACATGTGGGCCCTCGGTGTCTTATTGTACACGATGCTTTATGGTCAGTTCCCCTTCTTCGACAACACTCCGCAGGAACTCTTCAGGAAGATCAAGGCCGTGGAGTACACAATACCCTCGTTGGTGTTGTCGTTGTTGTTATTGTTGTTGCTATTGTTGTTGGTGTTGTGGAAATTGTTGTTGTTGTTGCTGCAACGTTTGCCGATCTTGTGGCTTTTTTAAATACTCGTAAATGTCATGCGATGTTATGTAAAAAAATCATTATTATCAGAATTGAAATTATTAACAAGAAACGTCGTTAAGAAACCTTCTAAGTAAGAATTTTAATTTCAATACTAATATTATTCGATATTGTTAAATATTATTATTATTATCATTATTATTATTATCATTATCATTATTAACCTCTTTAACAGTTTATAATTACAATATTATTTCCTAATGTCTTATTAACCCCACCCCCTTCCACCAACTCCACCCCCTTCTCCCAACTCCACCCCCAAATTCCATTGCAGGGACGGCAGGGTGAGTCCGAGCACCATGTCCTTGATCCAAGGCCTCCTGAAACTCGATTCGAGGACTCGTTTGACTGCAGGTCAAGTCATGGACAGCCTCAGGAGCATCATGTTCACCTGGTTAGGTCGCCACTGGTCGCGATGATTGATTAATTAATTAATGATTGATTATTTATTAGTTATTAATTAATTATTATTTATTATCAATTATTTATTTATTCATTATTAATTAATTATTATTTATTTTCAATTATTTATTTATTCATTATTAATTAATTATTATTTATTTATTATTAATTAATTGTTACCACTTAAAAAACGAGTTAAATCTTAAAATCAAGTTCTTCCAACCAGGGCTAACGTCTCCAAGGACTCCCTCCAGGTGGTGCCCGACGTCGACTCGGAAAGCGTCGTCGCCGACGACGCGACAGACGACGACGGCGGCGTCCGTCGAAAAGAAGCGACGACGCGACGCGCGTCGGAGGGCAGCTTCGAGTCGAAGCTGAAGGAGGCCAGGCAGCGCTCCGACGACGAGGAGCAGCAGTCCGTGGTCGGCGGTCCGAAGGTCGGGCGTTCGATGCTCGGCTCGGACTTCGGCGGGTCGTTCGGTACGTTCGCGCGGTCGTCGGCGTCGGGTCGGAAGAGGGGTGAGAACCACGTGCCCCCAATCACGAGACTCCTCGAGGAGCCGAGTCCCGTCACGCAGCGGGAACTGCAGACGTTCACCTGGCACATGAGGAACAGACTGTGACGACGACGATGATGAGGACGGTGATGATAATGATGACTGAGGTGATGACGGTGATTATGGTTATGATGACGATGGTGATGGTGCTAGTGGAACTAAGTCTGTTTGGTTGTTCTTGTAATGATGATGATGGTGATGATGCCGATGACGACAACTACGACGATGGTGGTGAAATAAAAAATGGTTGTTATGATGATGGTGATTGTGATGATAAAAGGTGTTGAGGACAAGAACAGGAACGTTATGAGGATGTCGACTTCATTGTCGGGCGTTGTCATCTGCGTTGTCGTCGTCAAAAAATGTTATCACCGGTGGTCAAAGGTCAAACCCATCTGCATTTTATTGGCTGTCTGTTGATGTTATGATTATGATTATGATGTCATTCTATTTATAGAAATGATGCATATGTAAATGACTCTGTTAAACTATTTATTTGAACCGATTGGTTGTTTGTGTCAGATCGGCTCCTTATTTTCAAAGGTTTTATTTTTAAAAAAATGAAAATATTTTAGAAAATATAATGTAAATATATTTATAATTGATAATAAAAATATCATATTAATAATGACAATATCTTGTAATTATATTAATAATTAATGGTAATCATAATAATAATATTATTCATCATTTTAATTTATTTACAGAAATTGTTGTTTGTTTGGAGCGATTGATTTGGAAATGTTGATGGCTGTTATCGTTATTGGTTGCGTAATATTACGTATATGTTATGTAATAATAATAATAATAATGTTACAATGACTATTAGAGTATTACTATTCTTGCAATTACATGATTATAATAATTCTTGGATAATATTGTAATATATATAATAAGATAATTCTATTGTAACAATAATAATAATAGTCGTAAGGATTAGTATTTTCTTATTTATATTATATTTTTTTAAATCATTTTTATTTTTCTATGTTGCGTTTAAGACTGATTTCTTCTGCGGGAATTGTCGAAATTTTCAATCTTTGTTTATTATTGCTTATTATTTTTTGTAAAATCGTTTAAATGTTTAAATTGTTATTTGTTTCAATAATAACAACTTAAATAAATTGTAATAATAACTTCTTAAATCAATAAATTCCTTTTAATTCAATGAATTTGAGAAAGTTGGTGAATCCAAACAAATGTTGTGCAAGAGTTTTTGTTTTTCAGAACTTTATGGCAACAGTTGTTTTCAGTCAGGAGTAATTATTATTATTATTATTATTATTATTATTATTATTATTGTTATTATTATTATTATTATTATTAGTATTGTTATTACCATTATTGCTATGCTTGGTTAAATGCCTTTGTTTTCCTGAAAATACGGAGTTCATTGGTGACCTGCAGTTATTTTGGTAAGGGCGATAATAAATGGTTAAGGATGTTCTTGATGTTATAATAATAATAATAACAATAATAATAATAATTATTATTTTTAATTATTATTATTATTAATTAATTAATTAATTATTATTATAACAATAATAATAATTATTATTATTTTTAATTATTATTATTATTATTATTGTGGTATAAACAATAGTTATTGATAATTATTAATGTATTGAAGGATGGTAACGAGTTTGCAACTGACCTGAAATTTTCGCCCTTTGAAGTTTTTTCATATTTATAGTTCAATTAAATTTTATAATTACATATTTTAAGAGTTCAAAATGGAACAAATATTTGCGAGGAATATTTTTCTAGAATTTTTTATTATTTATTTGCAGAATCCAAAGAAATGCAAATAATTGACCGCGTTTCAAATCGGTTGGAGATAAAAAAAATTATGAAAATAATTGTGAAAAGTACTATGAAGTTTATTATATTATTAATAATATTATTCTCATATGACAATTTATTATAAATATGCCCAGTCTGGCAGATGACGGCATAAAGAGGCCAAAGAGAGCCTTCCATAGCCGAAAGTACGGGAGTCCACGCACGGAAAACTGACATCCGGCTGATCACCGGAGGCGGCCCACACCCGGAGAACGTCAGGGGTTTCAAAGGGCCGAAACGTTCGAAGATGGGGGACCTCCTCTGAGGATCCCTGTCGGAAAGCTCCGAGAAGGAATTTCTAACATCATGTATTAACATAATAAAAATAATTGTTATTTATTTTTTTATTTTAATTATTCTCATTAATAATAATAATAGCGCTATAATATTATTAAACACCATTTCCAATATTTAATTAAAATATCAGAAAATTATATCCTAGAAGATAACCAACCTGAGTTGGGAAATCACTGAAATTATTAAACGAGGGAACATTAAAAAAAAACTTGAATTGACTGGTTTCTTTGAAAATCTTTGGAAACAAGTATTTCTTTCAAAAGAAACCAATAGAAGAAATTATTATTGTTATTATTATTATAGTATTTATTATATTATTATTGTTATTATTATTATAGTATTTATTATATTATTATTGTTATTATTATTATAGTATTTATTATATTATTATTGTTATTATTATTATAGTATTTATTATATTATTATTGTTATTATTATTATAGTATTTATTATAGTATTTATTATATTATTATTGTTATTATTATTATAGTATTTATTATATTATTATTGTTATTATTATTATAGTATTTATTATATTATTATTGTTATTATTATTATAGTATTTATTATATTATTATTGTTATTATATTAATATTTATAATATGTTCCGAAAAACAAATAAAACATAAACAATCGCCATTCGGGCTTAAAAAAAAAGTTAGCGTCAAAAGTCAAAGGGGTTTAAGAATATGTTGCCACAGTTTATTTTGGTAAATACTTTTAAAGAATATAATAATTTAATTAAATTAAACCTTAATTAATTTCGAATATTAATAAAAGAAATGAGTTATAAATAACTAACCTAGAGATTGCATAAGTCAGGATAAGACAAGCAAGGGTGGCTCTTTATGGGGGTGGCACAAGCATATGTTGGATAAGCGGCGGGCAAAAGACAACCCACAGGCGGGGATCTTTAGTACTTAATCCACTCAGATCCTACCCAGACTCCACCCTAATCTTACCCTATTTGGGGTATTTCCTGACTGGAAATCCGTGGCCTATCGATAAAAGTTGTGCCTGTAACTTATCCATGTACTGCTCAATCTTGGGTAGTACAACCCAACCAGGGGTAACAGGAGCATGGGTTACACCAATGAGATCATAACTATACTTTGCTCTGTCCTTACTAATGGAATTTTCGCACTTTGAAGTTGTTTTTTGACTTAAAATTAAATTTAAATATTTTATAAATTTTACATTTAAAAAGTCAAAAACGGAAAAAATATTTGCCAGGGAAACATTTGTTTGTTTGTTTGTTTGTTCTTTTTTCAAATATTTTTTTTTAATTTACAAAATCAAAATAATTAAAAATAAATAAAAACACGACCGCATTTCAAATAGTTAGAGGTCAAGTTATGTAAATAATTATGGTCAAAACAATTATATTATTAAAAATATTATTCATATATAATAATTTATTACAAATATTTATTAACATAATAAAAATAATTATAATTTATTTCCACGTACAAAATTATTTAATTAATCCTAATAATAATAACAAAAACATGATATTATTAAATACTGTATATTTAATTAAAATATCAGAAAATTATTTCCTAGAAGGTAATCAACCTGAATTGGGGATATCACAGAATTTATTAAACGAGGGAACATTAAATAAACAATTAATTAAAATATTAAATAAACTATTAATTAAACCATTAATTAACCTAATATATTAATTAAAATATTAATTTTTACTGGAATGTTGGACAAGTGACACAAGGAGAAAGGCAACTCTCAGGATTCTTTAGTACCCAATCCACTCAGAACCTAATCTAACCCTAACCCAGTTCATACTCTAACCCTGGGTTAGGGTCAACCCAACCTAACCTTCTTTAATAAACCTAACCAATGAAATTCCTGTGAAGCCTCGCGTCAATTGACTTTAAAAATCTTTGAATCTTTTGGAAATAAATGTTTGTTTCTTACGAGACCATTGGAAAAAAATTATTATTATCATTAATTTAGTTATTATTATTATTATTATTATGTTAATATTATTATATTATATTTATACATATTATATTTATATGTTATATTATTATATTTATGTGTTATTAGAGTTTATGCAACTTCTATTGGTAATAACGACGTTCTTGGTTAGTAAATTAATTTTACGGATTTTTAATGAATTTTATCAAAAATAAACGAAAACATGGATTAATAACTCGTTGAATTATTACAACTAATTACTTAATTAACCAATCGATTACTTATTAATTAACATTTTATGCCCCGGGTTGCTGGATTCTTTATGGGCGGATATGATGGTGGCTTAGGATGTCGTGACTGGTGAAAATATGAACGAGTTGATGATGATGATGACGACGATGATGATGACTAAAGTAATGATAGATATAATAACACGATACATTTCAAGAAATTAGGTTTCTAATTTCCGGACGGACGGACGGATGGACGGAGGGACGGATGGACGGATGGACGTACGGACGGATGGATGGATGGATGGCTGGACGGACGGTTGGATGAATGGATGGACCGATGGATGGATGGCATGAATCGAGCGCTTGATCCTATTCATATTTCAACTTCTTCCTAGAGTCATTCGTCCTTCGACTGCATTTTCATCAACTTCTGGTCTGAATTTTTCGACTTAATTTTACATTTAATTTATCTTAATTTATAATGTTCTGACAAAATATTACGATATATTTTCGATAGATTTAAAAAAAATAATTGTAAATTTATACTCAAACTTTGTGTCTCGCATGTCGCATAATTGCAAAAGCAGATTTGTTTTGATTTTTGAATTAAAAATCAGAAATTCTGAGAAAGAAGTTCTTAAAAGGTATTCCAAGAATAGATGTAAAAAAAACAAACAAAAATTGATTTTGCCAAATAAATTGGTAAATAATATCACCATTTTAAAATCTGTTTTACAGTTAAATATTTGTTCATTGCCGGGAGGAATTCCGGTATTTATTTCTACGATTTTAAACTTTAAATAAGCAAAATTCTCAGAAAAGTCAATCAATTATCTGACGGTCCACTTTGATGAATGTCTTCATAAAGACCACAGCAGAACCATATTAAAATCATATTTTTATATCAATTGACAAATAATAATAATAAATAACGAAGCATTTATATTTAATTATTATTATTATAAATAATAATAAACACATTATAATAATAATATCATTAATATAAATAATAAACACATTATCATAATAATATCATTAATAATAATAATAATAATAATAATGATATAATTAATAATAATAATAATATTATATATCGAATAAAGAATGAAATGATTCAATATTTGTCAAACATCTATATAATGATAATAATAATAATAATAATAATAATAATAATAATAATAATAATAATTTCGCAGATATAATACCAAAGAAAAATATAAAACCCATTCAGTCTGAAAGTTTCATGGAACATTTTGGAATCTTGGTTTTGGATGAAAATTGTGGTGAATGTTACTGTCAATAAGTTACTTATTATTGAAACGTTATTAATGGTTAATAAAAATAATTATCTTTAAAAAAATGTTTATTGACATTTGTTAACAAATCTGCTGTTAATAGATTCATCAGAAAAGAAGTGTCAAACTATATTTATTTATTTATTTAATTAAATATTTATTTATCCAATTAAATGTTTATTTATTTGTTTATTTATTTATTTATTTTAAAATTTAAAAACGATGATTAAAATATGCGATGAAATGTTGAAAATATGCAAAAAAGGAGAGAAAATGAATTCTATGCCTCGTGATGGACGCAGGACGGGCAGTATTAAGGAATCTTCGTCGTCGTCATCGTTGTTGTTGTTGTCGTCGTCGCTGATGTTGTTGTGGCTGTTGCGTTTGTTGTTGTAGTTGAGGTTGTTATTGCTTGTAGATGGCATCGCTTCTGTTATTATTGTTGTTGTTGTTGTTGTTGTTGTTGTTGTTGTTCTGGAAATCTGATTGCAACACTTTCATTTCCTCATATACAAAAAAAAAAACTTGGAAATTGAAACAAAAAATTGAAAAGAAAAACAAAAACAGGACGAAAAAAGTCTTTTAAAAAATAATTTTTCTCTGGCAGGAAGATGGCGTCCGAGGATTTTAGGATAAGTAACACTTCATAATAAATTATAAAATGACATTTCGGAATAAATTACAAATTAAATTAAATTCCTAAATAAATTCTTTAGCTAATATTTGAAATAAATCTTAAAATAAAATTTAAAACAAGGTTGCAGATTAATGAAATAATATTTAACAAACATAATTCAATATCAGTATATTATAATAAAAGTTTCAAAATAATTTAAAAAAATAATTTAGAATTAATTATGAATTTAATAAATTTATAATTTGCATTAAATAAATTTAAAAAAAAATAATATTAAACATAATTCAATATCAGTATTTTTATATTAAAAGCTTCAAAATAATAATAAAAAAATAATTTAGAATTAATTATGAATTTAATAAATTTATTTTATAATTTACATTAAATAAATTTAATAAAAAAAACACAATTCTCTTTAAAAAGAAACATTTTAACTTAAAAAAAAAACAAAATAAAGAAACAAAAGACACATTATGGCTCATTCATTACTGGATTTAAACTGCTTATTTCGTTGGGCCAAATTTATGACATTCAGGACGTGATCGATGATTTGTACTGAGACTAAATAATAATAAAAATCAGTTTAAGGTAATATGATAATAAATAATAATAAAAATATTTTAAATTTTAAAATGATAATAAATGTTATTAAAAATAATTTTAAGTTTAAATGAAAATAAATAATATTAAAAATAATTTTAAGTGTAAAATGAAAACAAACAACATTAAAAATAATTTAAATTTTAAAATGATAATAAGTAATATTATAGATATTTTTATGTTTAAATTGATAATAAATAATATTAAAAATATTATAAAGTTCAAAATTATAATAAATAATATTAAAAATAATTTAAAGTTTAAAGTGAGAATAAAAATGAATTTAATATAATAAAAAAACATTACAAACAATAAACGTTAATGTTAAAATCAAAGCCACCGTCATCTCGTAAAAAGGCTTATTCAGTTATTCATAAACTTCTTAGAAGTTATATTAAGCCGAATAATATAATAATTCGTGATATTATTTAACATAATAATTCATAATATTATTTAACATAATAATTCATAATATTATTTAACATAATAATGCATAATATTATTATTTATTAATTCATAAATTGCTAGAATCTATGAAAAATATATTATAGCGCAAATATCACGTAAATTGATTATCACGTAAATCATAATTATAATCATAATTTGTGATAATTATATAATTATAACCATAATTTATGTTACGTAATTGATAAACCAACTGGGAATCCACCGTGGTCGACTTTCGTGACGCATCTTTCAAGACTGGAGAATGTACCTGTTGACCCCACCTTGACCCACGTTTAAATCTGTTGCTGATATTTAATTTCATAAACGATAATAAACCCGCAAATGAAGGCATTTTTTGGAAATTATTTAAAAGAAACAAAACAAAGGTTAATATTATTATTGTTATTATTAATATCATTATCTTTATTAATGTTATTATTATTATTATTATTATTATTATTATTATTATTATTTTTATTATTATTATTATTATTATTATTGCTATTATTATTATTATTTATTTCAACAGAAATATCATTATTATATTGAACCTTAATATATTATTTTTAAATACATTAGTCTTTATTATTCCACTATAGCAACAATAAATACGTTTAATATGTACCCAGAATTATTTTGCAATAATAATTGTTGTAAATGTAAACAAGCACAGAGATAATTGTGAGTTTGTACCCAATATTCAAATAAATTATTTAAATATTAATTTGAAAATAATATTAAAACTAGTTGGAATGATTATCTTAAATCGGCAGAGTATAAAATTGTATAATTAATATAATAATATATATGTATATATTATTATTATTATTATTATTATTATTATTATTATTATTATTATTATTATTATTATTATTATTATTATTATTAGTAGTTAGTAGTAGTAGTAGCGTTATTATTATTATTATTATTATTATTATTATTATTATTATTATTATTATTATTATTATTATTATTATTATTATTATATTATTATTATTATTATTATTATTATTATTATTATTATTATTATTATTATTATTATTATTATTATTATTATTATTATTATTATTATTATTATTATTATTATTATTATTATTATTATTATTATATAATAAGGAGTTTGAACTCAATATGTCGGACTATGTTAAATATTATTGCTTATCAACTCCACCTATCGACCATCAGGTACATTCACGCAGCAAAACTTGAAAACAAAAATGGTTGTCTCACGTTTCTATTATATTTTTACGTTCGACTTAAAACGGCAAATAATTATAATTAAATAATAATCATAATATATTTTAAGTTATAATTATATTTTAATAATAATCATAATATATTTTAAGTTATAATTATATTTAAATGATAATCATAATATTTTCAGTTATAAATATTTAAATAATAATCATAACATTTTAAGTTATAATTATATTTATATAATAATCATAATATATTTTAATCGTAATAATTTACTTAAAACACCTGCGTAATAATTACAGGCTGTCGCTAAATATATGTGGCATCAAATTTCGTTTTGCTTCATATGTCCATTTAGCTAATTTTTTGTATTTCTACGTTTGACTTAAGACGGCAAATAATTATATTTAAATAATAATCATAAAATTTTAAGTTATAATTATATTTAAATGATAATCATAATATTTTAAGTTATAAATTTATTTAAATTTTAATCATAATATATTTTAATCGTAATAATTTACTTAAAACACCCGCGTAATAATTACAGGCTGTCGGTAAATATCTGTGGCACCAAATTTCGTTAATGGTTTATCATGTATGGGGCTAATTTTTTGAGTATTTATGTTGATTTTATTGCAATTGATCAATTAATGGCTTTAATTTGAAAATAATTTTAATTTTTAAAAAAAATCAATTTTATAATTAAGTATAGATTAATTAATTAATTATTCATTTATTTTTCAAATATTATTGAAAAATATTTTTATGTTATAATTAATCTTCACGTTTTTTTAAAATTTCCTTAATTGCTTTAAACACAATTATTTATTTATTTTCAGAAATAATAATAATAATAATAATAATAATGATAATATTAATAATAATATTAATAATAATAAGTCATTACTTTTTGCTACTCCATCTTTCACATCTGCTGTTGGTATCACGCCTTTGCAATAATTAATATACTTTTAATTATAATTATAACAACAATAACAACCACAACAATAACAACCACAACAATAACAACTACAACAATAACAACCACAACAATAATCATAATTACAATCTTGTGTTATTGATAATTGGTAATTACAACCGCAATAATTACTTTACCGCAGTCAAAACACGTTTTGCCGTTTGAGTTTCTCAAAGTTTATTTGGTGAAATATATATTATAACGTAAATCATAATTATAATCATAATTTGTGATAATTATATAATTATAACCATAATTTATGTTACGTAATTGATAAACCAACTGGGAATCCACCGTGGTCGACTTTCGTGACGCATCTTTCAAGACTGGAGAATGCACCTGTTGAACCCACCCTGACCCGCGTTTAAATCTGTTGCTGATATTTCATTTCATAAACGATAATAAACCTGCACGTGAAGGCATTTTTTGGAAATTATTTAAAAGAAACATAACAAAGGTTAATATTATTATTGTTATTATTAATATCATTATCTTTATTAATGTTATTATTATTATTATTATTTTTATTATTATTATTATTATTATTATTATTATTGCTATTATTATTATTATTTATTTCAACAGAAATATCATTATTATATTTAACCTTAATATATTATTTTTAAATACATTAGTCTTTATTATTCCACTATAGCAACAATAAATCCGTTTAATATGTACCCAGAATTATTTTGCAATAATAATTGTTGTAAATGTAAACAAGCACAGAGATAATTGTGAGTTTGTACCCAATATTCAAATAAATTATTTAAAATATTAATTTGAAAATAGTATTAAAACTAGTTGGAATGATTATCTTAAATCGGCAGAGTATAAAATTGTATAATTAATATAATAATATTATACATATATTATATTATTATTATTATTATTATTATTATTATTATTATTATTATTATTATTATTATTATTATTGTTGGATCCCTAGATCCAATAAATTGAAGAATAATTAAAATTATATTGCCGATTAATTAATTTAATAATTAATTAAATTTAGTGGCAATATAATTTGAGAATTAATTAATTGTTGCTATTCAGACTCTTTGGTTATGCACCTCGACAAATGGATTTGTATCGGAAAGTAGAGCGAGAATTAGAGAACAGCAGATTTCAAGGCTTAGACATTTGAAGCATCGTGCATCTTCCAAGCCATCTGACAACTTTCAATAAACCTGACCTTCTATAATTAGTTTGAGGACCCCGGGTTATTACATTATTATTATTATTATTATTATTATTATTATTATTATTATTATTATTATTATTATTATTATTATTATTATTATATAATAAGGAGTTGGAACTCAATATGTCGGACTATGTTAAATATTATTGCTTATCAACTCCACCTATCGACCATCAGGTACATTCATGCAGCAAAACTTGAAAACAAAAATGGTTGGCTCACGTTTCTATTATATTTTTACGTTCGACTTAAAACGGCAAATAATTATAATTAAATAATAATCATAATATATTTTAAGTTATAATTATATTTTAATAATAATCATAATATATTTTAAGTTATAATTATATTTAAATGATAATCATAATATTTTAAGTTATAAATATTTAAATAATAATCATAACATTTATATTTATATAATAATCATAATATATTTTAATCGTAATAATTTACTTAAAACACCTGCGTAATAATTACAGGCTGTCGCTAAATATATGTGGCATCAAATTTCGTTTTGCTTCATATGTCCATTTAGCTAATTTTTTGTATTTCTACGTTTGACTTAAGACGGCAAATAATTATATTTAAATAATAATCATAAAATTTTAAGTTATAATTATATTTAAATGATAATCATAATATTTTAAGTTATAATTATATTTAAATGGTAATCATAATATTTTAAGTTATAAATTTATTTAAATTTTAATCATAATATATTTTAATCGTAATAATTTACTTAAAACACCCGCGTAATAATTACAGGCTGTCGGTAAATATCTGTGGCATCTCGTTAATGGTTTATCATGTATGGGGCTAATTTTTTGAGTATTTATGTTGATTTTATTGCAATTGATCAATTAATGGCTTTAATTTGAAAATAATTTTAATTTTTTTTTTAAAATCAATTTTATAATTAAGTATAGATTAATTAATTAATTAATTATTCATTTATTTTTCAAATATTATTGAAAAATATTTTTATGTTATAATTAATCTTCACGTTTTTTTTTAAATTTCCTTAATTGCTTTAATCATAATTATTTATTTATTTTCAGAAATAATAATAATAATAATAATAATAATGATAATATTATTAATAATAAGTCATTACTTTTTGCTACTCCATCTTTCACATCTGCTGTTGGTATCACGCCTTTGCAATAATTAATATACTTTTAATTATAATTATAACAACAATAACAACCACAACAATAACAACCACAACAATAACAACCACAACAATAACAACTACAACAATAACAACCACAACAATAATCATAATTACAATCTTGTGTTATTGATAATTGGTAATTACAACCGCAATAATTACTTTACCGCAGTCAAAACACGTTTTGCCGTTTGAGTTTCTCAAAGTTTATTTGGTGAAATATATATTATAACGTAAATCATAATTATAATCATAATTTGTGATAATTATATAATTATAACCATAATTTATGTTACGTAATTGATAAACCAACCGAGAAACCACCTCGGTTGACTTTCGTGACGAATCTTTCAAGACTGGAGAATGCACCTGTTGAACCCACCCTGACCCGCGTTTAAATCTGTTGCTGATATTTCATTTCATAAACAATAATAAATGAGCTCTCGTACTTTCATTAAGTTTTTGGAAATTATTAAAAAAAAACATAACATTTGTTGTTATTGTTGTTGTTGTTGTTGTTGTTGTTATTGTTGTTGTTGTTGTATTAATTATAATAATTACACACAAATATGAATAATTATAATAAACAGAATAATTGAAATAAATACGTATAATTGTAGAAGAGTTTCAGACAGTTGGACGCAAATCATTTTCTAATCTTCTGCGCAACTTCTTATCTTTTGTCGGTCGTATTTTTTTTTTCGATGTTTTCCTAAAAAATTGAATAAAATCTAGCTTTAAATAATAATAATAATAATAATATAATAATATAATGGTTTAAATTTTAAATAATCTTCAATAAAATAATATTTTGAATTTAAACTTTAAAAATAATTAAAATTATTCATTAATAATTAATTAATATTTATTTTTTAATTAATTAATAAAAAAAAATTTTTAATTTTAAATAATTTATTTTTTGTTTTTTATTTTAATTTTAAATTAATCAACGACTTCTTCCAAATTCCTAACCCCGTGGTTTTCATTGAAGTTCTTCATTTCCTATCGAAGGTGGTTTGAAAAGGAAGCCTCTTTGTTGAAATTCAGAAGGTTTATTCAAAAATTTCTAAACATTTTTCTTAAAGTTATTTGTTTATTTATTTATCTATTTATTTATTTATTTATTTATTTATTTATTTATTTATTTATTTATTTATTTATTTATTTATTTATTTATTTATTTATATTTCAAAATTATTGTACACTAAAATGAATTCAAATGCGAACAACAACAACAACAACAGCGTCTGTGATGTTTTTCAATCTGCGCCACACATTTGAAGTGACAACATTGTAATAGGACAACAACAACAACGATGAAACAGCAACAAACTTCGTCTCTCAAAGTTCAACAAAGTTCAGCAACAAAAAGCGTCTTGCAACAACACGAACCTTCAACACCGCAACAACAAACTCAACAAGGATTCGCGACAACAACAACAGCAGCAACAAAGCCAATTTCTTCTTTCGTGGAACCATCAGAGCGGGAGAGCAATTCCTTTTGGGCGCCAAAAACACTTTGCGTTTTTCTATTTTCTCGAGCGATAATAAAGGCATGCGACATGCCGCGTCACCGGCAGACCCGACGTCTGAATACTTGCGACAGCCACTTTGTTTCGTTTCGCCATCGTCATCGTTATCATCGTGTTCATCATAGGCGTCATCGTCATCATTATCATTACCATTATCATCACTGCCATCGTCATCATAATCTATCATCATCAATGTCATCCTCTTCGTCGTCGTCGTCAGCGGCATGCTGATGACACCGTCTGCACTCGAGTGTAAGTCAAGGACGAGCGGTTCGTTGCCTTGACAACCGCTTCTTGGTTTCCCGTCTCCGCGCCTTTCGATTGGTCGCCGAGACTTCCACGTGCTTGACGACGACAGCGACGATGGCAACGCAGGCAGGTGACGCCGCAGCAGTCGCCGTCTCCCGCGAGCTTCTTGTCGGAGCGACAGGTGCCCGTCCCGATTCTTCTGTCGCTGTCGTCTGCTCTGTTCGCGCCAATCTCGAGCATCTTCAACTTCTCCACTCCAGATTTGCGTCGATGAGAGTCGCCCTTTCGCCACGGATCGTCGCCGCCGCCGACGCCGTCGTCGCGGTGACAGCCGACACGCTTCACCGACTTCTTGTCGCGCTTCGACGGAGACAAGCAGCGGCAGAAGAAGTGCAAGTAGCGAACGTAGTACCTGTTGGGGTGCAATGAAATAATTCCAATCGTCATCATCATCATCGTCGTCGTCATCGTCACCTCCTGAATTGATGACTAAGGAAGTGGACAGCCAGGGGATTGACGCAGCTGTTGATGAAGGACAGACAGAATCCTCCGATCTTGAAGACGTGCCAGAACATGTTGTACCTGTCAGTTGTTGTTGTTATTATTGTCGTCATCGTCGTCGTCTTCGTCTTCGTTGTCACGTGCGAAATGGTGGCGGAGGTGGTGATAATAATAGTAGTAGGTAAAAGTAGGTAATTATTGTAACTTAAATAATTACATCGCAGGTGATACTGCAATAATAATTTATTTATGATACCAATTATCTATTTTATTATGATATCAACCATTTATCATGTTAAGATTTTAATTATTTATTGTGTTTTTTTTTTAAATTAGTTAATTATTATATTAATTATCATAAAATTAATTTATTATTATTATTATTATTATTATTAATTAATACCTTCGCAGATTTTTAAAGGACTTTCACTTCATCTTCTTGAAAAATGTACTCAAAAAATTAATTTCAAGAGGATTATTGATTTTAAATCATTTACAAATAAAAATTTATTTTAAAATAATAATAATATTAATAATAATAATAATACGTTTTATTAATTGATATTAATTACACATTTTATGTATGCATTAATGCATTAATTCAATCACTTTTCGCCTGAGAATTGAAATGACTTTCATCCTTTATAATTTTACCAGCTTTTGAATTTACAAAGTAAATAAAAAAATAATTTTTAAAAAATAATTTTATTAAATTTTTAAATTTTGCAATTATTAAATTTGTTTAAATTTGTAATTATTAAATTTAATTATTTTTTCAAATTCATTCCTCCGTTCCTTCTTCAGAAATCCTTTCTTTTGTTCTGAGTTTCCTTTCCAGTTTATGAAGAAAAATAAAAAATGACAATATTATAATATTAGCAATTGTTAGAAATTATATTAAAATAATTAAAAAATAATTATTATTATTTATTCAATTTAATTATCTCGATTGGACGTAATTGGAATTAATATAATTTCTTACAATTTTATTATAATAATAATATTTAATGACTTAACTTCAATTAACGTGCTTTTTCTCCAGACAATAAATATTTTCATAATAACTACTTTGATTGATTGATTGATTGATTGATTGATTGATTGATTGATTGATTGATTGATTGATTGATTTCAATCGTCTTTGATTTCAATTTCAACCGGTTGCATTGAAGATAAGAGACCACGACCTAAAAACAACCAACCAACCAACCTTTGGAAACCGATCAACCGTGGAGTTTAAACGTCATTCATGCGTAACGGGTTGATAGAGATAAGCAGGTCATCCATTGGATTGAATAAAAGACTTCTTACAATTGATCTCTTTCCAATTCTTCTCACTATCGCCTTCATCATCATCGTCTTCATCATCATCATCACAACCCTCATCGTCATCATTACCACCACTATTGCTGGCCCGATAATACTATTAATCTCTCCAAGTTGCTTTGCTTTCCGTTGATTTTGAAGCCTTAAATTTTTGTAATTTTGCGGTAATTGAGCTTTATTTGCATTTTTTTTATAAATTAAAATTAATAAGTAATTATTATATTTTAAAATATTTTTTAAATATTTTCTTCCACTACTAAAATTAAAATTATATATACATGTACATTTCATATAAATTTATATTTATTTATAATTATTTGCATATAAATATATTCTGATTCCGGTACAATTAGAAGTCTTTTGATTTTATTTTTAATAACTATTTTTGATGGATGGATCATATATTTATTTAATTTATTTACGACCATATATTTATTTATTTATTTATTTATTTCAATTTCCCGTTATTTTTCGAAATCGTTTTTTCTATTTTTCAATTTATATTTTGTGAGAATTCGTGAGGGAAAAATTAAAAAGGGTAAAATTTTAAATTTAAATGTTTAATTTTAAAATTTATTTTATTTTAAATTAATTTAAAAACAAATACAAAGAACAACCTCCCATCGTCGAAACGATACCAAAGACTGTAAATGTGCCTCGGCAACCAACAAACGATGAAGACGACGACGAAGGAGAGAACCAGACGAGCCACTTTCTTCCTCGTTTCGATCTGTTGGCAGTGATTATGATGATGATGACGACGACGATGATGATGGTGATGATGACGACGACGATGATGGTGATGATGATGATGATGATGATGATGATGATGATGATGATGATGATGATGACGATGACGATGACGATGACGATGACGATGACGATGACGATGACGATGACGATGATGATGACGATGATGATGATGATGACGACGACGACGACGACAATGATGATGATGACGACAACGACGATGATGACGACGACGATGATGATGATGGTGAGGATGATGATGACGACGACGATGATGATGATGACGAGCCTTCTAATGGTGCCGGAATAAGAAATTTTCTGACTCAATAAATATCTAGAACATGCTCCACAGCATTACTTTTTCGAACGAACGAATGAATGAATGCACGAACTAACGAACGAACGAACGAACGAACGAACGAACGAACGAACGAACGAACGAACGAATGAACGAATGAATGAATGAACGAACGAATGAACGAACGAACGAACGAACGAACAAACGAACGAACGAACGAACGAACGAATGAACGAATGAATGAATGAATACGAAAAAGATTGATTGATCAATCAGCAAACAACAACTTGATTGACAAGTGAAAGGAAAGACTGGAGAGGCAAAAAAATGAGGGACGTGGAAAGACTGAAGAAAACAAAATAAATAAAGGGAGGATGTCGTCATCGCATAAGGGGGTGAGCGAATGAATGGACGGAAGGATGGATGGATGGACGGACGGACGGACGGACGGACGGATGATATAATTCATTTTCTTATTGAGTCGTTAGTTCGATTGACTAATTAATGTCGTTTTACTCTTCTCAGGTGGAAATTTTCAGAGTTCATCGTTATGACCGACGTCATCGTCGTCATTATAATAATAATAATAATAATAATAATAATAATAATAATAATAATAATAATAATAATAATAATAATAATAATAATAATAATAATAATAAATGTATAATTTTATTATTATAATAATAATTAATGCATCTTTATAATAATAATAATAATAATAATAATAATCATCATCATCATTATCGTCATCGTCGTCAGTACCAGTACTGTCTACTAGCAGGGTGATGGCCATTATTCCAAGTTAGATGGACTTTATGACCTTGTTTTACCCACGGCAACTTCGATGTTTTGAAACGGAATTCGACGAGGACGACGACGACGATGGTGTTGGATTTTCCCGGATTTTAGAATAAAGAAGAGAAAAAAAAATCTTAAAAATGAATCAATTCGAATTGTTTATTTATTTTTTATTAAAACAAAACATACAAACAATACAAACAATACAATCATAGGACACGTCCAAAACACAAACACACGTACAAAAAAAAATCTGGCGGAAAATTTTACAATCCAACCCTAAGAAACAAAAGGACGCCTTTGTAGGACACCCAAAGGAATTTGTAATGGATTTCCAGGAGGAGATTAAAATGTCCTTCTTACCCGAGGTGGATTTGTAGGTATAAAGGAATCCTTCATTCAGTCATTCACTGGTGCTTGAGTGAATGCATGAGTGCTTGTATGTATGCATGTATGCATGCATGAATGAATGGATGTATGTATGTATGCATTGATGAATTTATGTACATGTGTATGTATGTATGCATTGATGAATTTATATACATGTGTATGTATGTACTCATGTATTATTTATGTATATTTGTACGATTTGCAACTCATTGTGCATCATGAACTAATATGAAACCCAGGTATTTTCGGGAGTGAATTCAGGAATTTGTAAATGAATTAATGCATCACTGGTAGAACAATAGCCTTGGAAAAGTATTTTGAATGAAAGAAATTTGAAGTATTTTTTCTTGAAATATTTTGGAAACGGAATTGCTGAAAATTCCGAAAATTCGTTAAAAAATTCAACACAAGCATCGATTTGCCCCGTGGATTCTAGGTGCGTGCATGTTATGTTCATGCTGTTCAGGAGTGCATGAATGCATCTCCTTTTTCAGTCACGGATGCATCTTCAAGTGCATGGATTCAGGTACATATCTTTCTCTGGAAATTAAGACGAAAGACAAGAAGACAAACAAAGACAAGTACACGTACAAACACGAGCATAAGCAACAGACACATATGCAAACAAATCCCTTGAAATCTTCGCTTCTCAATTATAAATTCCAAAATGGAACGTTCGGAATATCCGAACTGACTGAGCTGAAACATCGTGATTCGAGTGATTTGTGCTCCAAAAAAAGTTAATTTATTAACAATTGACTAAATTATTAAAAATAAATAATACAGATTTGGATATTGTTTACGTTATTTGATACAGAAATTCCAGCGCCAACGTGCGAATTTATTCTGAATTCTGACAAAATAATACCTGGCACAATATGGAATTAGATTGTCGATGCATCTGTTGACGCCCTTTACTCAATTTGCAAAAAATATGGACGGACGGTGTTTTTGGGAGATCCTCAATTTGAACGAAATACTTCCTTAAACTCGGCAGATGGATAAAATAACAAAATATTATTTTCCTCTCTGAGAGTCCATTAAATTCAGAATTTGGAGTTGAAAATCTGATTTATTAAAAGTCTGAAAGTCATGTTTTTCAATGAAGAATGGTTGACGCAGATGTTGGTAACCGTGACAACTCAAATGGAATTAAATGTTTTCATAAATATTCCAGTTTATTCAGCTTAAAATCAAAATAATTCGTTAATAAATCAATTTAATTCTATTTTGTATTGAGCTTTTGACCTTCCGGGGAAATTGATTTTATCTGCGATTTTTAATCTTTTCATGAATATAAAGTCTCATTTCGGTAATGAAGCAAATGAATTAAGAAATGAACGAACAAATGAATGAACGAATGAACGAATGAATGAATGAATGAACGAATGAACGAATGATCGAATAAATAAATGAAAGAACGAATGAACGAATGAACGAGTGAACGAGTGAACGAATGAATGAATGAACGAATGAACGAATGAATTGACAATTCCAGCCTGGAGTGACTCGAGATAAGTCCCCAAAAAAACTTTGGTCTTAAGACTCTAAAAAAACATTTTAATGCCTCTCGAGGAATTCTCAAATAACACTTGTTTTTCTACACAAAGTAGCTCGCAAAAGAAGTTGAATTTATCCACGCTTTCCAATTATCGCTCACTCACCAATTATCGCTCGGCGTCTCTCCGATAGGATATCCGCATTTTTTCATCACTCAAGACAGTCCTGACAGTCGTATTTAGAAGAAATTAGTCGAACGGGCTGCTGGGTGGATGGACGGATGGATGGATGGGTGGACGGATGGATGGATGGATGGACGGATGGATGTATGGATGTATGGATGTATGGACTGATGGATGGAAGGATGAGTGAGCCAATAGATTTGATTAAATAATAAATTTTATTGCCTACGCTAATAATGCGCTCGGGTCATTGCGTGCTCAGGGCATTGCTGGGCAGTGCGTAATTTAATCCACTCCATCATATTTCACTGCCGATCATCACGATGATGATGATGATGTTGATGATGATGCTGGTGATGATGTTGATGATGATAATGATGATGATGATGGTGTTGCTGCTGCTGATGATGATGATACAAAACAAGAGAAAAATAAAAAATAATATTATTGTTCCAGTGACGTTTTTTTTATATTTTTTTCCTTTTCATCTGAGTCTCATTAAACCACGTATCTAGGTCACTTCGTGACCTACATCCTCGCTATAGTTCTCGCGCAACTGCACCTGGATAATAACTTTTGAAGTCTTTGTTCCCATTGAACTTTTGTTCCGCATGAATCCGTGGACGGACGGACGGACGGAAGGATGAGTGGATGGAGGGAAGGACGGACGGATGGAGGGATGGATGGACAGATGGATGGATTGATGGACGGATGGATGGATGGATGGACGGACGGATGGATGGACGGACGGACGGATGGATGGATGGAGGGATTGAAGTCTTGTTTAAATAAGTCATTCAATGCTTCATCATCATTCATCATTCATCCTCGGAATCTTTCCATCGATTCCAGCGAAAGACGACAAAATGCAATCCGTTGATCCATCGCTGTGCAGTTGAATAAATAATTTTCATATGTTTTGAAATATAAATATCGGAAAATGACATTTTAATAATAATAATAATAATAATAATAATAATAATAATAGCAAATATATTAATAAATAGTGCAATTAGTTGTAATTGAAATATTTTCGTAGCATTCCATTGTTCGAATCTCAATCTCTTTTTGTGTTTTTTGCTTGGAAATAGAAAAAAAATAACAACAATAATAATAATAAAAATAATAATAATAATAATAATAATAATAATAAAAATAACAACAATAATAATAATAATAACAGTAATAATTACATTGATGACGTCAGACGCCTGGGAATTTCCAAAAGGTCGAAGCGCTGGGACGTTGTTTCGCAACAAATCTCAGCTGAATGAAATAAATACATGAATAATTAATCACCTCGAATTGAACGCATGAATAATTAAGTAGATGAACGAATGAATGAATGATTAAATGAATAAATGAAGAATATCAAAGTGATTTATATCGAGTCTCCCACTGGACAACGGATGAGCATCCGTGTTTGAAAAGATTATTGAAGGAAAGAAAGAAAGAAAGAAAGAAAGAATGAATGAATGAATGAATGACTGATTGTATGAAGAAATGGATGGATGAATGAATGAATGACTGATTGTATGAAGAAATGGATGGATGAATGAATGAAGGATTGATTAAATGAATGAATGAATGAACAATCGAATGAATGAATGAATGAGTGAATAAATAAATCATGAAACGGGTGAAAGCATTAATGAAGGAATCACAAAACACGGAACAACAAAAAAAATCTCAATTGCATTCCCATAAATGTTCAATTTGACAAAGGTCACAGAAATAACGTTTAAAAATATTTATTTCTTAAATTTTATTTTTAAAGCTTTTAAAATAAAAATAATTTCCCTTGCGACATTACAGTTTTTCTTTGTAATTTTGATTTATGTTGCGGTGAATTATTAAACGAACGAATGAATGAATGAACGAATGAATGAACGAATGAACGAATGAACGAACAAAAGAATGAATGAGTGAACGAACGAATGAATGAATGAATGAACGAACGAATGAACGAATGAATTTTTGTTTTTCCAGATCAATGACTGTTCACCTGGAGTTGCAGAGTGACATGGAAATAACTACAATTTATCGTAAATATAATTTTTAACGCATAATTATGGCCGGAAAATTAAACGTAATCTAACAAATTAAACAGAAATACGATGAATTTAAAAAAAAAATTTATATAAGTACAAATTGGTGACTGAAATTAACATAAAATGCCACTCGCATAATTTTTTTTTTATAGGGACATACGCTTTGAGTGTTTATATTTAATTCCCACAGCGAAATAATATTTTGTGCTAATATAATTTTCTTACTTTTACGAATTATTATGGTTATTTTCAGTAAATAATTGATTTATTTATTTATGGAGAATTGTCGAGGAAAAGAAATGTGTTTTCAAGACTCCATCAATCCTGTCGTCTCCACGTTGACCCTGCATGAATGAATAAACTCATGCATGGATGAAGCTTCAATGAAAGTAACCAGGAGGGAATGAATGAATGAACGAACGAACGAACGAACGAACGAAGGAATGAACGAAGGAATGAATGAATGAATGAATGAATGAATGAATGAATGAATGAATGAATGAACGAACGAACGAATGAATGAATGAATGAATGAACGAACGAACGAACGAACGAACGAACGAACGAACGAACGAACGAACGAACGAACGAACGAACGAACGAACGAACGAACGAACGAACGAACGAACGAACGAACGAACGAACGAACGAACGAACGAACGAACGAACGAACGAACGAACGAACGAACGAACGAACGAACGAACGAACGAACGAACGAACGAACGAACGAACGAACGAACGAACGAACGAACGAACGAACGAACGAACGAACGAACGAACGAACGAACGAACGAACGAACGAACGAACGAACGAACGAACGAACGAACGAACGAACGAACGAACGAACGAACGAACGAACGAACGAACGAACGAACGAACGAACGAACGAACGAACGAACGAACGAACGAACGAACGAACGAACGAACGAACGAACGAACGAACGAACGAATGAATGAATGAATGAATGAATGAATGAATGAATGAATGAATGAATGAATGAATGAATGAATGAATGAATGAATGAATGAATGAATGAATGAATGAATGAATGAATGAATGAATGAATGAATGAATGAATGAATGAATGAATGAATGAATGATGAATGAATGAATGAATGAATGAATGAATGAATGAATGAATGAATGAATGAATGGAAGAATGGATGAACGAATGAATGAATGAATGAATGAATGAATGAATGAATGAATGAATTGAAGAATGTATGAACGAATGAATGAATGAATGAATGAATGAATGAATGAATGAATGAATGAATGAATTGAATGAATGAATGAATGAATGAATGAAGAATGAATGAATGAATGAATGAATGAATGAATGAATGAATGAATGAATGAATGAATGAATGAATGAATGAATGAATGAATGAATGAATGAATGAATGAATGAATGAATGAATGAATGAATGAATGAATGAATGAATGAATGAATGAATGAATGAATGAATGAATGAATGAATGAATGAATGAATGAATGAATGAATGAATGAATGAATGAATGAATGAATGAATGAATGAATGAATGAATGAATGAATGAATGAATGAATGAATGAATGAATGAATGAATGAATGAATGAATGAATGAATGAATGAATGAATGAATGAATGAATGAATGAATGAATGAATGAATGAATGAATGAATGAATGAATGAATGAATGAATGAATGAATGAATGATGAATGAATGAATGAATGAATGAATGAATGAATGAATGAATGAATGAATGAATGAATGAATGAATGAATGAATGAATGAATGAATGAATGAATGAATGAATGAATGAATGAATGAATGAATGAATGAATGAATGAATGAATGAATGAATGAATGAATGAATGAAGAATGAATGAATGAATGAATGAATGAATGAATGAATGAATGAATGAATGAATGAATGAATGAATGAATGAATGAATGAATGAATGAATGAATGAATGAATGAATGAATGAATGAATGAATGAATGAATGAATGAAGAAAGGAACGAGTAATTAAATCGAGACCTGTTTGGTCAAGTTACCAATCGATGACAGAGGCTGCCTGCTCCTCTTGCAATAAACAACTCCTCCATCTTCCTTCTGTCGTTCCATCGGAACTTTAACAGAAAGTCTCGACTTCCGGCCGCACTTCGTCGATTCTTCCGCCTCGTTCGAAATACCAACGAATCTATTCTTGTTCTTCTTCTTCTTCGTAGACTCGCCAACTTCTACGTGTCTATTCTCGACTCCATTATCGCTCTCGGTCGAAAAATTCGTCTCGCGTCTGTGGAGATCGGTGGCAATGCCGCCGAACTTACCGGAAGCGTCTATCTCCAAATATCGCCCGCTGGCGAGCAGTACCCTCGCCATGACGGCGTAGAAGCAGGTGATGACGAGCAGTGGTATCACGAAGTACACGAGAAACTTGAACATGGCGTAGAATTGGCCGTACCAAGATGGCCATGACTTTGGGTGGTTGTCGCACGTGGCCGACACGAGGTGGATCGAATCCACCTCCGTGGTCAGGGCTGCACGGGCGCTTGAAATCAATGTGGTCGGCATGGTAGGGTAACTAGTCAATGGGGAGAGTAATTTGCTTGAGAGTAGTTGGTGCTGGTAGTTTTGTTGGTGTTGTTGTTTTTGTTGAATGTGTTCAGGGAAGTGTCGTTGAGAATAATCGATGGATTGAAATAGATGTTGTTGTTGTTGTTGATGGCTGTTGAAGAGCTTTCGTTGTAAGAGGAATTCGTTGCTGGTCGTATTGGTAGTTGTTCGATCTTTGAGGGTATCGCTGTTGTCGCTGTTGTTGTTGTTGTTGCTGTTGCTGGTGGTGTTGATCAATTCGTAGTCGTAGTATGCGAAATCTGAAAACATTGAACTATTGTATTGAAAAAAAAAAGTAAAAGATTGAAACTTAGAAATTGAACAAAGAGTCAATCGACTTAATTCTTTGGATTATTATTCAATTTTAAAATTGAAATTGTTATTTGATCGATGAAGATGTTGATGATGATGATGATGAAGACGACGACGACGACGTCGATGGTTGCTGACGAGGATGTCGAGAATGACATCGAAACAGATCCAAATGCGATCAAGTCACCGTTTATAGACATGAAAAGGTCGCATGAATTTGCGATCAAATAACTGGAATCCAATGTTTCTGCACGCGATTTCGAAAGAATCGATGCTTCATTCGTCGTCGTCGTCATCATCATCGTCATCACCATCTTCGTCATCGTCATCACCATCGTCGTCGTCGTCGTCATCTTCATCGAAATCATCCAATCATGACAGTGCTCAACAACTGTCCGCCATCAGTCATCCTATGAGAACAATCAACTCGTTCTGCTTCATTGTCATCAACAATCATTCATAACTGCCATAATAATGTTTAGTCATCGTCAGCTCCATCAGCGCCATCCACCTATCCGTCCTTCCATCCATCCTTCCTTCCCTCCATCCGTCTATCCGTCCGTCCATTTAGTAAGAGTTCAAAGAGAACTAAGGGAATTTTCAAAGAGGTAGCAGGATAATTAAATTCCAATTTAAAAAGAATTTGGAAGATAATAATTATTTTTAAATGACCAAAATAATCGACTGCTACTGTTGTTGATGTCGATGATGATGATGATGATGATGGTAATGAGGGTGATGATGATGGTGGTGATGATGTTGTTGTTGTTGCTCTTGTTGTTGTGGCTGTTTTCACGATTTGTAGCGAATGAAAGATGAGATGTTGAAAAAAGACTCCTTAAGGAATAAGGAAGATAATCTATTACTGCATTAAAATTATAATAATAATAATAATAATAATAATAATAATAATATTAATAACTTGTATTGCTCAGCATTCACTCCTCACCGCCAGCGAAGCCGAGAAGAAGAAAAATTTGTATAATAATAGTAATAATATTAATAATAACAATAACAACAACAACAATAATAATTATAACAATAATAATAATAATTTGTTAGAGATATTCGTATAACAAAAGGTGGCAATTTATTACTGGCAGGAATAAAAACATGAAACACAAGTTGATGTTTGCCAATGCATTCGGTCCTTTCCACTTCAAATAAAGAAACAAAATTGCAGGTGATGATGGTGGTGATGATGATGATGATGATGATGATGATGATGAGGAGGAGGAGGAGGAGGAAAAGGAGGAGGAGGAGGTGGACAAAGATGGTGATGAAGGGGTCCACCAAATGAAATCAGGATTTCAGTTAAGAACGCAATCTTTAAATCACAGATGTTTCCATGTCTTATAAATTGAGAAAAAAAATGTAAATATATATTTAAATTTAAATTGTATAAAAATATATATTTAAATTATATGAAAAAATATATATATTTACATTTAAATTATACAAAAACCCTATATTTACATTTAAATTATCGCAATTTGTAAACGGGAGCTTAAACCGTTGATGTTAAGTAATTCGTGCATATTCATTAATCTTTACGGAAGCCCCTCCCCCCAAAGGCTGGATGGATGGATGGATGGATGGATGGATGGATGGATGGATGGAAGGAGGGATGAATGGATGAATGGATGGATGGAAGGAGGGAGGGATGGATGGATGAAATCCGAAAGAAATGCGCTCGTCGTGTCGAAATCCACAAAGCCAGGTTTTAAGAGTCCAGTCGAGAATGATGCGCCAAATAAATTAATGAAATTTGTTTCTTTTATCTTCCAAATTGAGATTAAGAAGTGTAAAAAAAAATTATTATTATTTTCATTTATTATTATTATAAATGATTTTTAATCAAAACATTGATAAGTTATTTTTGATTATTGACAATATATATCTTTTTTTTCTTTCATTGTGATGGTGATAACGATCTTATCATATGGTGATAACGAATTTACGATGATGGTGATGACGACAACGACGAAGGTAAAAATAATTTCAAGAATTTATTAACGTTTAAGAGTTTCAGGAATTTGCTAACTATTTTAGTTATGTATTAAAACCGTTTGAAATAATTAAATATAATAAATTTAAGTATTTATTAATATATTTAATTAATTATTTAATTATTTATTAAATTTATTTATTTATTTATTTATTTTATTTATTTATTTATGTATTTTTTTTGAATAATCGAGGAAATTCTACGAACCCCAAAAAAAGTTTTAAGATGAAATTCGAAAGAAAATGCACTTAAAATGATTTCCAAAATAATTAATAAATTATTTTAAATTTTAAAATTAAAAATTAAATTAAATTGTGCTGCGATGTCAATCTTAGTGGACTTAGTATACTCCAGTTTCATGAAATTTAAAATATTTAAGCGCTTAAATATTTAAATTATATTTTAAATTAAATTTTAAAAATTTATGCCATTGATAGTTAAATATTAATATTAATATAATAAAAATATGAAATAATTTCGTAAAATTGAACATATAATTAACTATTATTAATGATATTTATTAAATATTTTCATCAAAATTTAACAAAATTTGATCGAAACCTTGGAGAAATAGTTTGACCTTCAGATTCAAAAGGTCACGGGAGTTAAGAAGGAACGACGAAGACAGCTATTTTGACGTCTTCCTTCAATCTTTCTATCACTCCATCCATCCGAGAACCATCCACCATTACCATCCACCCATCCGCAATTCATCCATTACTACCATCCATCCATCACAACCTCTCCATTATTACCACACATAAGCACAAGACGTCCATTATCTCCGATGGTAGTTTAAATATTTAAATACTCCTCCTTTAAAAGTTATATTTCTTTAAAATTAACAAATCCATCAAAACGCAAATCCTTTATTAAGCGAATAATTAGAAATTATCGCCACACAAATCAAATTTCAAATCCTTTCCATCAAACAGGAAGTCACGCCTAGACTCACCATACGACACGTGGGCAGAGAACAACTCGAGTACAGCCAATGCGGCGGCCAGAGCCCAGACCACGGCCACAACGGTCATGGTTTTGAACGCGGGCCTCCTCTTATTGGCCAAGATGGGGTGCACGATGACCGAATAGCGTTCCCAGCTGAGGGCAGTGAGAGTGAAGACGGTCACACCGAGTGAAAAGGCGACCAGGAATTCGTTCAACTTGCAGACGAATTCCCCGTAGGGCCATTCGTCGAACGTATAGATGGTGCTACTGAAGGGGACGCTGATCAGTATCAGGAGCAGATCGCCCATGGCCAGACTGACCAGCAGGTAGTTGGGAGCGGTCCTCATCTCCTTGTACCTGAGGACCGTGAAGATCAGACACCCGTTGCCGGTCGTGCCGACGACGAAGATGATGCCGAAGATGAGTGGCACGAGGAACCATTCGGGACCCCTGTGCAGTCTGATCTCTTGGACGTCGGCATAGTAGTCTTCCTCTTCTTCCTCCTCCTCCTCTCCACCCCTGTAGGGCGTTCGGTCGTTAGGGTAGGCCCTCTGAAGCCCGACCGGGGGTAGATTTGGTGACTCATCGTCTCTCCAAGATGGAGGCAACAGGAATTTCCGGCCGACGGTGACGTCTTCGGATGTTTCGAAGGATGACGACGACGACGAGGACGATGATGTCGTCAGGATACCGATCGCCATGGCAACCATTACGACGATAAAAGCGACCGGATGACGTGACAAAAACATCTGACGGAAAAGACAAACAAAAAAATCGATTTTAGTGTAAATTGCCATTAAGTTGGAAATCGTTCGACGAAAGTGCATTTGTTTTCCGACGGGAAGCGATTAATTTAGGATTAATTTAGAATTAATTGGAATTGATTGGAAAAAGATTGGAATTAATGGATTTAATTTATATTTTGTTTATATTGGAATTAATGGATTTATATTTTAATTTTTGTTTTAAATTGCAAATAAATGAGAATCCATTTCAAACGAACGAATTTAAATGGTAAATTGGTTTTTCGTAAAAATAATAAAATAATAATAAAATGATATTAAAAATTTAGGATGCAAGTTCCAATGGTGATATTGATGATGGTGATGACGACGACGACGACAATGATGATGATAACGATGACGATGATGATGATGATGATGATGATGATGATGATAATGATTTTAAATATTAATAATAATTGCGATATTTATAAACTAATTATTATCGATTATTAGCTCGATAAAAATGTTTTTTTTTTAAATTCAACCTTATAATAATTTTCATTCCCCTTTGACAATCCTTTCGTCACGTGAACAAAAGGAAGCCAATTGGTGGCCAATAATTGACAGCCACGGAACAATTAGATGGTCTAACTGTGTTCTATGGATGTAACCGGTACGATTCTCATGATGGCGATGATGATGATGATGACGATGACGCTGGTGATGATGATGATGATGGTAGTTGTAATAAGGAAATCGTAATATTATTTATTAAGAATAACTTGTTTGTTGACATTAAGGTCTCTTAAAAACAACACAATTTAAAATTTTTTAATAGAGAAGTCCTTGAAATTAACCTAAAATTAATTAAATAAATAAAATGATTTATTTGTAATTTTCAATGTTAAATGAATCGATAAACAATTATTTTATAAATATAAATGTTATAATAAGCATTATTTAATAGAAAATAAACAATAACAGACCGTTATTTATTCCTGGCATCATAATAACTCATCATCGTCTTCATCATCACCATCTTCATCAGATGGAATAAATATGATTTATGGTCAACACAAACTTGCAGCCACAAAGACCGACCTTTTTGTTATTACTGATGATGAAGATGACGACGACGATGAAGATAATAACGATGATGATGATCATTATTATGATTATGATTAATATTAGGCATATAAAAATATTACCAATATTAGAGTTTTTAATACAGAGAAAATGTTATTAATATAAATTATAATATAATAACATAAAAATATTATTAATATAAATGATAATATAATAACATGCAAAATATTATTAATATTAATTATAATATAATAACATAAAAAATATTAATAATAGTTTATTATATCGTATAATTTTTTTTTTTTCAAAATTTTCTACTTTTTCTAAAAACTCTTTAAATTGAAGCGATGAGAAAGAACCAAAAACAATGAAAACATTCGTTTATTAACGAGATAATGCTGTCCGGATATTATTACTATAGGATATTATTTACAGATATTTATCTAAATTTAAATTTATTTATTTAAAATTCCATTAAAGTTAAATAATTTTGTTAAAATCTATTTTAAATTTTAATTTGCTATAAAATTGTTATAAATTTTATATTTTATATTTATATATTTTATATTTTACATTTATATATTTTTATTTTTTATATTTATAAATTTTTATATTTTATATAATATAATTTGTTATAAAAATATTATTCTGAAATAATACTTGATTATTTTAGTTAATTGTGATATTCAATTGGAGTCTTTAATGACATGTCTTTGCTGTGCAACCCTTACATCAAGAAAAATATTACTAATATTACTTTTCTAAAATTATTGTTATTTTTATTATTATTATTATTACTATTCTTCTTCTTATTATTATTATTATTATTATTATTATTACTATTCTTCTTCTTGTTATTATTATTATTATTATTACTATATATATTATTGTTATTAATATTATTATCATTATTTAATAATAATAATAATAATAATAATAATAATATCATCATTATTATCACTAAAATCAATAGTCTGGATTATAACAAATAGTTAAAATGACGTCAGACGTTGAAGCACTTTTTATGTGCACTGGTTGACCTCCATTGACCCTTGGATGAGAAAAGCACAAAAAAAAAAGTTTCACTTTCACTCAAATTGGAATTCCAAAACGTTCGTAAAATATTGAGTTTCACTTTTTAAATGTTGTTATCAGGCGAGTGTTGAAGATAATTACAGGATTTAGAAAACAAACAAACTTTGGGGTAACCTTTGGGGTACCCCCCATCCATTGGACACAACAGAGGTTAATAATAATAATGATAATAATAATAATAATAATAATAATAATAAGTTTCCGTGGCGACGCGGATCGTGCTGGCACGCAGGACGCTCGAGAGGGATTAATCGAAATATTTTGCTTCAAACTGCTCTTAATCAAATTTTAATTTTAGCGATTAAGTGTAGTTTTAAAAATCCTATTAGAGGATATAAGTTTCGTTAAGTTTTGTTCTGCTGCAGAAAATCTGGTGGAGCACCAACCAAGTTACTTTATTAATAGTCAAGATATTTAAATTCTAACGTTATAACCTATTAACAAACTTGGTCGACTAAGGTTTAATCTAATCTGTGTTGCTCATAACTTTATTTAATAGAAGTTATTTAGATAGTATCTTCAGCTTCGTTTGTAAGGTTCCAACTAAAACTAGTCAAGGATAGCCTTAAAAGTTTCAAGCTAACACCAAAAAAATATAAATTACTTAATAAACCAAGTTTTGCTTGTATTTATTGAATTTTTGTGCGGTTTTTTAATGCCGGAATCGCCATTTTATAAACAAGAACGACCGCCATTGTAACGTAAAATTTCAAATTTCAACGTATTGGCGCTTTGAAGCTGTTTTGAAATTTTCGTTTTGCTAGGCCCATCATTCTCCGATTATAAATTATGCATTTTAATAAATATAATTCTAATTCTTTATATCTTCAAAAGTTGAATGCTGCCATATTAGCCGATCAAAATAAACGTCGCGCGGAAATTCGTAGTGTTGTTTCCTTAAGTTCTTCAAATAGTCACCAGACCGAGACACAGTCTCAAAATGGACTATCTGAGGATTACAGGTCGACTGTTAAAGTCAATAATTCGAAGTTAGCGAATAAAAAGCAACAGTGGACCAAGGAACAGTATGCTGAACTGATGTGGTGTTTTTATTATGCGCAAGCTAATAAAAATGAAGGAGGAGTTGTCAAAGGAACTTATACGACGTGGAGAAGTAGAAATCCTGAGATACACCAGAATATCAATAAGGATACTCTAGCAAACACCAGAAGATGGATTATTAACACAAAGAAATTCAATGACAAGGAACTCCAAGACATTAAAAATCGTGCATGTCAGAACGCAGAGAGGCATCTATCAGAAACACAAACTGAAATTGTAATTGAATCGATAAGTGAGGGAAAGTTTCAGTCTCCACAGAAAGCAATTGACTCTCTGACCATTCAGTACCCCCAAGATCCAGCAACAAATATTACTGAATTAGAACAACAAATTAAAAGTAGATTGCTTGAAAATAAACACTTGGATTTCAATAATAGACCAAAGCTTAACAAAGTAAGAATATGCAAGGATACCTTAGAAAAAATAAAGGCAACTAATGAGATCTTATCCAAAATGATAAGTGGTAGGCAACTTAATATAAGCGAAATTAATGATTTAATCTATTGCTCAGCCAGTGTCATAGCTGGGGTACAGAAACCACGAGATGGCCCCGTCGGAAGGAAAGAACCTGCATGGAAAGTACGGATCATCAATAAAGTAGAACAGTGCAGGAAGGATTTATCAATTATAAGTGAAATAAAAAAGGGTGTGGCAACAAAGAGGGTTCACAATAAGGCTAAACACCTCTTCAAAGACGAAAGTAAGTCCCTAGAAGAGAAGGAGCAAGACATTAAGATGAAATTGCAGGCTACTGCCCAAAGGTTAAAGAGATACTGTAAAAGAAATGATGGGTACCATCAAAATAAGCTTTTCCAGGAGGATGCAAAGAAGTTTTACCGTCATTTATGTAAACGAAACGAAGCAATTAGTGACCCACCCTCTGCAGAGAAAATTGAAGAATTTTGGAGAGGAATTCTTGAGAATGAAATTGTGCACAACACTGAAGCTGCTTGGGTAAGAGATGAGGAAATTGCATTTAGGAATGTGGTTACAGAAGAATGGAAAGAATTTACAATAAGTGAAATTCAGGAAGTTATTAAAAAATCTTCAAATTGGAAATCCCCAGGCCCTGACAATATACAAAATTTCTGGATTAAACGTTTTACCTCTCTCCATAGTATACTTACAATAGCTTTTAATGATTTGATTAATAACCCAGAAAATATACCATCCTGGCTAACCTCCGGTATAACTTTTCTCCTCTCAAAAGGTGCAAACCAAAACAATCCCAAAAATTACCGACCTATAACCTGTCTTCCCACCTTATATAAATTGCTGACCTCTGCAATATCAAACCGGCTATACACACACCTTGATAAGAATAACATCCTTCCTATAGAACAGAAAGGCTGTCAACGAGGGTCAAGAGGTTGTAAAGACCAGTTGCTTATAAACAAGATGATTGTAAGTACTGCCAAAAGAATGAAGAGGAATTTAGCAATGGCATGGATTGATTATAAGAAGGCATTCGATAGTGTCCCTCATTCTTGGATTTTGGCGTCAATGAAGATGTATGGAGTCCCTGCTAGAATCACCGGTTTCATGGAATGCTCGATGAAAGAATGGAAAACCGAACTTATGCTGTGTCATCAGTTAGGTTGCATAAAAACCAATAGAATAAGCATTAAGAGAGGAATCTTCCAAGGTGACTCTCTCTCACCCCTCCTTTTCTGTTTGGCTTTAGTACCCTTATCAAATATGCTAAATAAATTAAAATTAGGATATGAAATAGAACCAAAAGAACAAATATCTCATTTACTTTACATGGATGATCTAAAAATATTTACTAAAACAGAAACCCAACTTAACAAGGCCCTAACCACAGTCAAAACGTTTACTGATGACATTTGCATGGAGTTCGGTTTAGACAAGTGTGCCGTAGCTATAATGAAGAGAGGCAAGCAGATCAAAAGCCGAAACATGTCATTTGACGATCACAATTCAATTCAGAGTCTTAACGAAGAGGAGGCGTACAAATATCTTGGAATCGATGAGAATGGTGACATTAAACATCCTGAAATGAAGGAGAAAATAGCCAGAGAGTATTACCGTCGGGTGCGTCTCATTCTCAAGTCAGAGTTAAATTCCAAGAACAAGTTATCGGCAATTAATGCTTTGGCAATTCCAGTGCTCACCTATAGCTTTGGCATAATTGATTGGAGAAAGTCTGAAATCGACAAAATGGATCGCAAGACTCGAAAGTTGCTGACGATGCATGGACTTCATCACCCAAAAGGAGATGTTAGTCGACTCTACATTAAGAGACGCAATGGAGGCCGGGGACTTATCCAACTGATGTCTGCCTACAGCTGTTCCATGGTTAACTTGAGTGATTATATTGAACAGGGCAAAGACAGGCTCTGTAGTCTTGTCAAAAAGCATGAAGCAGGGAAGGCAAAATATTCTCTCCTTAAGGAAGCAAAGACAATTAAAAATAAATATCTGTCTTTGCCCACTGTTCAAACATCTGTGAAAGAAATGTTAAAGGACAACATGGAGAAGGAGAGAATAAATGAATTGAGGGAAAAGCCCATGCATGGACAATTCTTTTGTAACTTAGAAAAGAATTGGGTGGACAAAGAAGCAAGCTGTGCTTGGTTAAGAAGCGCTGGGCTCAAAGGCGAAACTGAAAGTTTAATCATGGCAGCTCAAGACCAGACACTAAACACACGTTACCATCAACGCATGATATTGAAGCAGAAGATAGATGGCAATTGCAGGATCTGTGGCAAGGCCCAAGAAACGATAAGCCACATAACGTCGGGGTGCACTGTGTTAGCAGCAACTGAATATTTGCACCGACATAATAAGGTGGCCAGTTACATCCACTGGGTTGTATGCCGTGAGCTAGGATGGGAAGTTCCAAAGAAATGGTACGAGCACATGCCCCAAAGTGTGACGAATATAAAAGATTACACCATTCTATGGGACTATGCAATTATCACGGACAGGAAAATATTGGCCAACAGACCTGACATTGTTATCCATGACAGGAGATCCAAGTCGTGCATGCTAATTGATGTTTCCGTCCCGGATGATAAGAACATCGCGCTCAAAGAAGCTGAAAAAATTAGCAAATACAAGGACCTGGAGATTGAAATCAACCGGATGTGGAAAGTGAAGTCTAAAGTCGTTCCGGTAATTGTAGGAGCGCTCGGAACGCTAAGAAAAGACTTTACAAAGTATGTAGAGTTGATACCAGGACGACCAAAGACTTCGGAGATTCAGAAGATCTCCTTACTGGGCACTGCCCATATTCTTCGGAAAGTTCTTGGATGAATTGCTGAGAGCACTGGTAGTGCTCAGCATTCATTCATCACCGGCTGTGAGACCGAGAAGAAGCAGGAAAAATGTGTATAATAATAATAATAATAATAATAATAATAATAATAATAATAATAATAATAATAATAATAATAATAATAATAATTTTTTATAACTTGAAAATCACGTAATGAATAAATATCCTATAATTAGCCAAATTTCTCTTGAAAATTCTGAACTTTCAAGGAAATTCAAATTTAATGTTAAAAATCAGATAATTAAATAACATCAAATAAATAATTAAACATAATAATGGAAATAAAATATTAAATTTCAAAAAATTATTTTCAATTAAAAGGAGGAAAGAAATACCGGAAGGACGCCAACGCAAGTTATAATATAATATAATATAATATAATATAATATAATATAATATAATATAATATAATATAATATAATATAATATAATATAATATAATATAATATAATATAATATAATATAATATAATATGATATAATATATAATATAATATAATATAATATAATATAATATAATATAATAATATAATATAATATAATATAATATAATATAATATAATATAATATAATATAATATAATATAAGTGAATAATATTTTCTTATTTTTTCATATTTCTATTCATTTTATTATTTATTATTTCAAAAATGTTTTTTTTATATTGTTTCAAATGATTTTTAATGTTTAAAATAACAAAAAAATTTACAATATTTCAGTTGTCTTTTGGATCCATAATGCACACACACAGATATTCTACAGCAAACCCTTACAGTGAATAAAAATTATTTTGTGAATGATGATGACGACGACGATGATAATGAGGATGACTACGATGGTGATGATGATGATGATGATGATTTATTTATTTATAGATGACTGTGATTTCTTACAATTTTAATTCTTGTTTTTTTTTTAAATTTTCACTTAAATTCTAAATTGTTAAAAATTCTTCTCAGGTTTTTAAAAAGATCCCCGAAGATATGAATTATTGATTCTCGATAAATAAACAACTTTGAGACATTCTTCATCATCATCATCATCATCATCATCATCATCATCATCATCATCATCATCATCATCATCATCATCATCATCATCATCATCATCATCATCGTCGTCATCATCACCATCATCATCATCGTCGTCGTCATCATCATCATCGTCGTCGTCGTCGTCGTCATCGGCAGCCATTTTTCTCTTGCAACTTTTTTAATCAAAATTTGTTTTATTAGTTATTAGTTGTCTGAAAAGGACAGACGCAAAAGTTAATATTAATATCATTATTATTATTATTATTATTATTATTATTAAATATTATTATTACTATTATTATTATTACGGAAGACTTAGGCCCACATCCTATGGGTCTATCAAACCCAAGACTTGACATTCGACATCCGGTTGATTAAATCTCGATGTTCCTGTGGTTTTAAAATTTTCAGAGCAATATGTTTTTTTACCAGGGTCTGAGAAATAATAAAAATATTATTATTAATTAATTGGAATTCAATAACAATAATTATAATTATAATAATTATTTGGAATACCATAATTATAACAATAATTAATCGGAATACAATAATTATAATAATAAGTAATTGGAATACAGGAATCCCACGTCATCATCGTTTTGAGTTTATTCTCAAATTGAAAAATATTTCTTGACCGGAATTTTGTCGAAATATAATTTTATAAGTTATTATTCAATTATTATAACTTTAGATATTTTATGTATGACTTAGATATTATCTAGTAATATAAATAAAAAAATGATATTGCATAGTATTACTTAAATATTACTATTATTATTATTATTATTATTATTATTATTATTATTATTATTATTAATATTATTATTATTATTATTATTATTATTATTATTATTATTATTATTATTATTATTATTATTATTATTATATGCTGTTAAAAAGTTTTATTCAATGCCTCACCAATTGTCAATCAAATTAGTATAACCCATTTCAAAAATATGAGAATAATTACGTGATCTTTTTAAATTTAATTATAATGAATATAATTAGAGAAATAATTACTTTACTGTGACAACGTTAAAAAACTTTCCGATGATTATTTGTGAATTTATTTTATTTTGTAATATTAAATTATTATTAATTTTATTTTTATATTTAATTCTGTTTATTTTACCAGATTTGTTATATTTCTTATCTTTTCAATTTGTGTAATTAATTTTGGGAATAAATATTATTAATTGTTAGATTTAATGAAATAATTAAATTGTATTTAATAAACGTATAAATATTTTTAAAAATTATGGTAAACAAGTTATAATTATAGTGAGTAAGTTAAACTGTTATGAAGTATTATGATTATATTATAAACGTCATGGTGATGTTACAAAGTAATAGCAGTAAATAAGATATCATGATATTATATGTAAATATTGCAAACATTTTATAATTTTGAAATCAAATATGGAAAAATCATGTATAAAATCGAAAATAAACATTTATATGTAAAACTTTTAAACCTTATAAGATTTTTAATAATTATTATGTAATATTTAAACAAGTTTATAATAATAATATAATATTTAAGGCACATTTATAATACTTATATTTATAATTATAATTATAATTGAGCGATATTAAATTATCGTGATTAGAAAACAGTTTTAACTATATTTAATTATGTTCAAGAATATTATTATTATTATTAAATATTATTTTTAATATTATTATTATTACATTACATAGAAATATTATTATAATATATGAATATTATAATAATTATTTCGAAATAATTACCTAAGATGAAAATATAAAACGCTTACTTCCTAGCTCTGCAATGGATTCCAAAGATTGAACATTTTGCCGCGTTTTTGTAGCAGACGACTTTATAAGGGAAGCAGGTGCTTGTTTGCAGTCGAAACCGCTTCATAGCTTTTTAATGATGATGATGATAGTTATTATTTTTATTATTAATATTTTTTTAATTATTGTTATTATTATTATTATTACTATTATTATTAATATTATCAATATTATTTTTTTTATTTTATTATTATCTTTATTTAATCATTTTTGCTGTGGGTCTAAACATGACTTTTATAATATTCTATCGTAGTACATATTTATTAGCAGATTTGATGATAATAATAATGTGATTTTATAATAATATTATTAATATTATTAATAATGTTAATAATATTAATAATATTAATTTTCATAAATGTCTCTCCTAACGAAGTGTGACAATACGTACATAATCACATATTTATTCAATTTATTGAAGAAATTGTAGAAATTACAGATTATTTATTACAAAAATTATTATTATTAAAATGCTATTGGGCCTTCCTAATCATCAAGGCCTAATGGACTCTAACAATGCTTGGTTGTCCCAATGAACGGGCGGGAAATTTCCAAGGGACTGACCAATAAGACGTCTGATCGATACATTCAAATTTATGGAGCGCCAGGGAATCATTTTCACAAAGTAATTTTTAAAAATATAATTTAAAATAAAAACAACAACAACAAGCGTCATCATCATCATTGTTGTCATTGTCGTCGTCGTCATCATCGTCTTCATCGTCGTCGTCGTCATCATCGACGAGTTTGAATCCTAGCCTCATAAGAGATTCCGTTCCCCAACATCTTTCTTTTAATTTTTATTTTAATCCACAAAAATGGAAATCATTTTTCTTTGCTTCCAAGTCCACGTTGTCCAAGGTTTTCCTGCTAAATTTCCCTTTCTTGCAAATTGAGTCTCAAATCCCACGGGATTTCTTTTCAATTTAATCTTTTTTATCGTAAAAAAATTAATTTAATTATTTAAATTTAAGAAAAATAATTTATTATAAAATATTAAATAATTTATTTTAATATAAAATAATTTAAATAAAAAAATTTAAATAAAAAAATTTAATTTAATTATTTAAAGTTTTATAATTTTTTAAATTATTTCTTCAAATTATTCAATAATTTCAAACAAAATATTGTCCTGTCGTCCTGGCTTAAGGTCGTATTGATGTGGTTAATCAATACCTGTATTATCGTTCAAAGTTAATTACCGATGGAATTATTTACAAATCTTTTCGAAGATATTTTAGAGGAATGTAAGATGTGATTACATATAATAGTAAATATAACATAAATATCATAATTTATATATACGTTAAATATATAATATATTAAATATATCATTAAACGTAATATTAAGTATATATACATCATAATAATAACAATAATAATATTAATTATTATTATTATTAAAGAAACTATGGAGATATTAAATATGTCATAATTATAATTACTACGATATTATGTTAATGCAGTTCTGTTTACAATTTCTAATTGACCCGTGGGGTGAAGGTCACCAGAGATTGTTCAACCGACCCTTCAATAAAAGCTGACTGCTAATACAAATGCCGTTGTAGACCTGGGTTGAAATGTTTGGCCAGTTGCCAATGGCAACGAAACTGAAAATTTTCTAGAACTTATCTTCTTTAAAATAAAAACAAACAAAAACAAAAAACGAAAAACATCTTCTACGTTTAAGAGGATTTAAGTCGAACGTAAATACAGCTTGACGAGTGAAATTATAAATGCTTCCATAATTTCAATAAATTATAAGTGATGATGATGGCGACGACGATGATGATGATGATGATTTCAATAAATTATTATTAATTACGCTATATTTAATTTCAAATCATTCAAAACACCAAAACAACGACAGCAACAACAAACATTCTGTTCATAAATTATTTTCTTTCACTCCACCACAAAAAGCGTCCACGAAACTTTTATAAACATTTATAAAATTGGAGCAGAAGCAACAACTCTCCTGATCGAAAGCCCGATCGTCTGCTCGTAATTCAGTGGCGGGAAGCACATTAGGGCCACTCAAGGGCACCCTACTCGTTCACAAATCAAGTCAAGTTAACAACCACACGGAGGCCTGGTTCGTTCGTAAACCAACGGTTATTGGTTCGTTTTTCTGTTCATTTTTTTATGTGTGCCCAACGTTCAACGCATCTCTTTGAATTCCAGGAAGGCACTTATAAAGACGGAAAGCTATTAGGGGGTGAATAATAATAATAGTAATAATAATAATAATTAATAATAATAATGAACAATAAGAATAAATATTAAAAATATAAATAAAACCTGGGAAGCTATTAGGGGGTAAATAATAATAATAGTAATAATAATAATAATTAATAATAATAATGAACAATAAGAATAAATATTAAAAATATAAATAAAACCTGGGAAGCTATTGGGGGTAAATAATAATAATAGTAATAATAATAAATAATAATAATGAACAATAAGAATAAATATTAAAAATACAAATAAAACTTGGGCCCACAAAAACTTTTGTTCGTCAGGTCAGCTTTAAACGGGCCGCAAATCCGCACCGTGTCGCACCCAAGAACAAGATTGATCGCAATCTTCCTAATCCCCTTAAACAACTAACCCATCAATCAATCGATCGATCAATCAATCACTCAACCAATCATCAATCAAAGGATTCTCAATCAATCAATCAATCAATCAATCAATCAAAAGGCTCTCGGTTCGTTAGTCTGCAACAACCTTGAACTCCACCATCGCAGTCCCCTGAACTTCACCACCTCCTTCCAGTAACAAACTGAACGTCCCTAAAAATTCTTTTCCTGAATATTTTGAATATTTTAAGAACCACAAAACCAGGCAAACAACTCAGTGTACACGGACCCCTTGACCCGAATTCTTTTCCGCCCTGCAAAGGAAAAGAAGCAGTTGTTCACCCTAGTAAAACCTTTACAACTCATTACTAATAAATACTAGTACTATAATTATTATTACTATTATTATCCAAATAAATACTATTATTATTATTAATATCCAAATAAATATTAGTAATAATATTTTGTTAAATACCAATCAGAGTAATTTAAGAACAGTATTCTTTCAACGAAGGATTTCCACCTCGTTAGTCACTCAATTTAATAACTCATTTGTTAATGTAATCAATCAACCAATCGATCAATCGATCAATCAATCAATCAATCAATCGATCAACCAATCGATCAATCAATCGATCAACCAATCGATCAATCAATCGATCAACCAATCAATCAATCAATCGACTGTTTATTCCATTCACTTGTCCATCATTCTAAACTTGATCCAAAAGTTGAAAGTATCCAAAACAAGAAATTATCCTGAGTGCATCCTGTCACTCACTGACAAGAGCCAATCACGGACGGGGATTGAAACAAACTTTGCCTACGAACACAGTTCGAAGAAGGAATCGCCTGCAAATGGACAAAGTAGACAGAGTAGTCGAAATTAAAATCAATTAGAATTTAAATTGAAATAATTCCACGGAAATTGTTGCGAAATGTCGTCTCGTCTCTAGATCCGAGTGAAAAACCCAACCGACTGAATGCTAATAAGCCGCGTAACCATGACAACGCCGAGGATGACGACGACGTCATCGACACGTGACCACAAGGAGGTGGCGCACCCTCCCGAGGTTCAAAATGAATAAAGGTCGAACTGACCTAGATCTCGAAACTCAACGACCAATCGCAGACGTCGACCCGGAAAACGTCGACCAATGAGAGCCCAGACGCAGCAGTCCAAAGAATATCTAATGCTCTTGTACAAGCAGGAAACAATGCAAGATATTCTATCAACGATAACGACATGAGGTTGGTGCTGATGACGATGTTATCGGTGCTGCTGATGATGATAATGATGTTGGTGTTGATGATGATGACTAGTTAGATCTTTTAATCCGTCCAATTAATATGGCTACACCTCTAAGCTGGGAAACAACATCATCGTTGTCGTCGACATCATCATCATCAACAACAACTTTATCATTATCATCATCCTCGACCTTCAACTGTCAAAGTGTTTCTGCTAATTTCTAACAGGTTTTCATTAAAATTCAATTAAACGAAATTTAGAAAAAACTGCAAACAACTCATAGACTGCAGAAAATCTCGTCCTGCAACTCTAGCAACAACAACTTGAACACCCGATATTACAACAACAACAACAACTACTACTACAACAAGTACATGTACATCAGATAGGACAACAACAACAACAACAACAACAACAACCGAAACACAACGAATAACAAACGTCTTCACAAAAAACTTCAGTCCCTCTTTTAACTTGATATTTCATCACATTCAACTTAACATCATATAATATTAATATAATTATTAATATATACATATATAAATATATAGTCCATAATATTAATAATATATCATTGTAACATATGTATTAATTATATTAATAATTTAAAAAAAATAATAATATTATTAAAAAATAATAATATTATTAAAAATAATAATATTATTCATCAACAGCTTCGCAATAATAAATAATATTTAAAGACTGACATTCACAAGCACTGAACAGAAATTGCCAGATCCGATGAAATTCAGCAGTCGCAAGAGCGCATGGACACTGGAGTGGAATGAAAGAAAGTAGAAGTCGTCCGTCGAAGGAATGAAGAGCATGCCAAATAAATGATAGCTCTGATAAATGATATCAATTGATAGCATGCTGGATGCAAAATAATAACCTTTGAGGAAGAAAAATGTCTCTAATAATTTCTCTCGAAATTAAATTTCTGAGCAAATAATTAAATAATATAATTAAATAAAAAAAATAATATAATTAATTAATTAATTAAATAATCGCGTCGATTAAAAGCGAATCTAGTGAAGAAGCAAATAAAATGAAAACTATACACACACACACACACAACACACACACATCTACACAAACCCCTGTGCCAGGGTCAAGTCGGTACATTGGCTTGGCGGGACACACAAAGTAGCAAAGATGCAATTCATTAAAAACTTTGACCAACCAAGCCATTTTAAAAAATCAATCTCCTTTCATAGCAAACGTAAACAAATTAATTCTCCAAAATGAATTTTTTAAAAACCGAGGATCGAAAGAACAATTTGTTTGTTTTTTAAAGAATGATTCGATTCACAATCTCATCCGATTGGCGGAGAATTCCAGAAACGAGAAGACGACGACGACGACAACGAAGAGGAGGAGGAGGAAGAAAAAACGAGGTCAAGCTGGACTTGCAGGTGCCCGACCCAGTTTCAGGGCCAGAGGTTGGGGTCGATGGACATCTTGTCGATGACGCTTTGAACTTGACCCCTGGCCAAGGTCATGATGTCCCTCGAAAGGTCGGGGACGGAGGTGTACCGAACGCCCTCGAAGCTGAATATCTTCTGCATGAACTCCATGATCTGCTCCTGGTGAGATGCAAATTGACTTACTGAGTTAATTATTCGTTATAATATAAATAAATTAATTAATTAAAAAATTATAATGAATTCGTTATACTTATTATAATTATTAATTCGTTACATAAATATATTGAATTAATTCATTGATAATTCATTATTCACTGATTTTGTTATACTGATCAATTCAAAGGTTTGTATATTACAATCATTTTTTTTTATCATTAAAAAACAATCAATCAATCAATCAATCAATCAATCAATCGACCAATCAATTCAGAGGCACTGCCTGACCTTGAAATAGAGACAAAGCTTCTTGTAGGGTCCGTCGGGACCCAAGAACCCCCAACCCAAGACGGGACTCGTGAACTCCGAGATGGCATAGAAACGGGACATGAAGCCGTCGGGAACCTGGTCAGAAAATAAAATAATTGTTTTATTAATATTTTGATATTACAATCATAATTTAAAGTTAGAAACTAATCAATCAATTTTAAGCTGAATAAATCAATTTAATTAAAACTAATTTGAAATATTTAATAATTAATAATAATTAAATAAATAATAATTAATTTCTAATTAACCAAAATTAATTAGTAATAACAATGTTTTTATTGGCCCTTTTACTAAATATCATGAATATTCATTAGCACGACCAGTCTATCAATCAATCAATCACGACTTCGTCGGCCAATTTGCATAATTTATTAATTAATCTGTGTCATTAATTATTCATGAAACACGCCCACCTTCAGCATGGCCTTCTTTGCCTTCAGTGCACCCCAGACAAACGTGAGGACCGCCTGGAATGCAATTGGACGTTGTCATAGCAACCACCATCAGTGATCATCATCATCATCGTCATTGTTGTTTATCATTGTTACTAATGATGTTTATTATTATTGTTTTTATTATTATTATTATTATTATTATTATTATTATTATTATTATGAGGGTGGCATAATCAATAGCTTTTTGCTAAAATTTTAAAAAACATGACAAAATTGCTGTACTTATAATTATGTAGTCATGATTACCATGTTATTGTCATGTTTATTATTTGTTATTATCATTATTATTATTATTATTATTATTACCACCAAATACCTACCACTTGCTTGAACGAGTTGGACACCCATCTGTTGTTGATGGCAGCAACAAGCGTCGGAGGGGCGGAGTCGAGGTCGTCAAAGGCGTCGAAGAGAAGGAAGTCGATGAGGATGTCGTAGAAGGACATGCACTTCACCTGGTTGTGATGATGATGATATTAATAATAATAATAATAGTAATAAATGATAATAATAACAATAATAATAATACTGATAAAAATAATAATAGTAATAATAATAATAATAGTAATAAATAATAGTAATAGTAAATGACAATAATAAAAAATAATAATAATACTAGTAATAAGAGTAATAATAATAATAATAATAATATGATCATTAGTGACATACATCTCGTTCCATCAGTTCTGCTTCAATGTCGACCCAATTGTCAGACACTGCCAAATATTCCATCATCGTGTCGTATGCTTCTCGGAAATGTTCGGGTTCCTGTTGTACAACATCAACATCAACAATAACTCAACAACAGCAACAACCACAAAACAACAACAACAACAGCAACAACAACAAGTCAACCAACCTTGTTGTTGTGAATCAACAACAACGAAACTAATTCTCTTCCCTTGCAGACGAACCAATCGCGGTTCGACCCGACGGACAGAATGTCCTGGAAACGAACGAACGAATTAAATGAGCGACGTTCATTTCATCATTTAAAAACTAAACAACAAAAATAATCTTATATAATAATAATAATAATAATAATAATAATAATCACCACCACCATCATCATCATCATCATCATCACTATCATCAAAACGAAAATCTTATCTACAAACATTTGTTTATTATTATTATCTCATAATATGTAACAAAGAATATTAAAAAAATAAAATAAATATTTAAAAAAATAATCTTCTAATTAATTAATTATTCATTTATTTATAAATTTATTATTTGTTAACACGAATAATTGATATTCAAACGAACACACTAACCCCAAATGCCAGCCTAATTCCATACAACTTTGCCAGGAACTCAGCATCTGACGAACACATCATCTGTTGGGTCCTGAAATGACAATAATAAGTTGTTATTATTATTATTATTATTATTATCATCATCACTACCAATATTATCTACTATTATTAATTAGTATTACTTATTATTATTTACATTTAATGTTATTTGGTATTATTATTATTATTTTAAAATAATGTTACTTCTTGAAAATGCCATTAACTTAACTATAATAGTCTCCAATTACTGTCCATTGGACATAAATTAATTAATTAATATATCAAATCACTCATATTTATCCTGATCAGGTGATAAAAGAACGGATTTGATCTCATTAAAGACTCAATAATCCAAATAACGTTCCAAATCTGTTTGCATTAGAAACTGATGGAAGGAATCTTTGAAGGGGAAGGTTTTGAAATGAAATCATTAAAGAAAGAACCGTTGACGAGATTTGCTTTGAATCCCGTAAGGAGTAAGAACACCATCCTAATCATACAATCATGTGACGGATATTAACAGTCGACCGACCAACCGATCAATCAATCAACTGACTAACCCTTTCCAATCAGTCAACCAACCAACCAACCAACCAACTACCTAAAAGAAACTCCTTCCTCCCCACACTCACACGCATTGGTTGTCGTTAATAATTTATTCGTTAAGTAAACACGGTCAGTCAACAACTGGTTGCGTTAAACAGCTGCATTTTTGAGAAACAGTTTTTTTGAGGGGTGGGGAGTGGGTGAATCCCCGAAGGTCCGCGAACGACCCGAAACCCCTCTCGCGGTTCAAGCTCCGCCGAGACCCCCCGGCAAGTCTTCGCCGCCCTCCTGGCACCTGTTGTGAATCCAATCGATGACGCGCTCCGTCGGAGAGGTCGACACGTCGCTTGAAAGAACAAGAAACCGAGTTTAAGTCGACGGGCGACGGAGAAGATTGCAGATGGCACGCGTGCAGACAACGACGCGCAATCCCTCTGCCAGGCTATAGGCTCGAAAATGTCTGGAAAAGAATTTAGACTCGCTTGGGGTCACAAAGTCCTCACCTGAGACACCTGTATTGGATGTTGCCCTCCTGCACTTCTTTCAATCCTTCCTCGTACAGTGACAGGTGCTGGAACGCTTCCAGGTGTTCTTCCAGGTTTGAAAAGTCGAGAGTCTGAAGGATGAGAAAAAGAATAAAACGGCAATAAAAGCAGTGCAACCTCAGTTTTTCAAATGGTTCAAAAATGGATTTTAACATTCATTAAAATGCAGGAATTAATAAACATATTATTCATTTTATTATTTATTTTATTATTTTTCTTTTATTTATTTTTCTAAGCAATATTATGTAGCTTTTTGTTATTAAACCATTTTAAATTCACTGAGTTACTTAAGTAATTAAACCCCTACTATTATTAATTACTATTACTATTGCTTATTATAATTATTATTATTTACATTTAATGTTATTATTATTTTAAAATATTTATTTATATTTATTATTATTTTAAAATAACATTAATTAATTAATATGTTTAAGGAACACTGATTAGTTAATCAGTTCATTAGGCAAATAAAAATTAAGTTAAACTTTTATAACCCAAATAATAAACTTTCGGCATAGCCAAGCTCAGCCAACTTCATCTCATAAATATTCATATCTCTTAGATTAAATACTAATTAATCGCACGTTAAATATTAATTTAATCGCGGCATCTTCCACGAGGCGTTCCCGTCGGAAGCGTCGAAAACAAGCAAGCGAACGAGCGATCGATCGGAAATCGATCGGAAAAGCGATCCTCACCTCGCACGTGGAATAGAACGACTCGTCGTCGCTCGAAGACTCGTCTGCTTTCGCCCTCCTCTTTCCCGCCTCGAAGTCCTTCCTCATCTCCGATAGGACGGCGTCGGCAGCCACGTCTGCGCACAACTGGTTGAGCATTTCGTCGCTGCAGTTTCCTTTCATCTTCTCGGCCAACGAGATCAACTTCTTCAGCTGCTGCTTCAGGTGGGTTCCTTCCACGTCCAGCTGGAGAGGAAGGAGTGAAGGATCGATGAATGAACGAACAACTAATTATTTTAAACAATAAATACATCATAATAATAATAACAATAACAATAATAATGTTAATTATAATAGTGATGATGATGATAATAATAATAATAATGATAATAACAATAATAATAATAATAATAATCACCACTGCAACCAACCGTGACTTCGTTATCATCCAGTTGCCTCAGTGCAAGCTCCCAGCGACTTCTGGCCTTCATGACAAGATCCATGCCTGACAACAATAATAACAAATAATAATAATAATAATGGCAATAATAATAACAACAGTAATAGTAATAGTAATAATAATAATAATAATAATAACCAATAATAATGACATTAATACCCACAATTAATTTAAAATTAACTTCATGTGACTGAAGATGCAGTGATAAATACTCCTATTAGAAAGTATGAAAGCAACACCATTGATTATTACAGATACACGGTGATATATTATATTATACACATATAATGTGACATATTATATTGTACACATTGATATGTTTTATCAGAAAAAAGGTTAAAAGTATTATTTTAATGTCACAATATTTTTATTTATAAGAATATATATTTCACAAATTGTCCAACGCATGCACAATAAACTTTATAGTTATTATTATTATTATTATCGATTATTCTAACATTTTTCACTGCCATCATCCCATAGCCATTATCACCAACTGCAACAACATCACTGTCATCACCACCAATGATATCATCTGTCATCATTATCATAATCACTAACATCCAATTCAATCATCTTCAGTCTTACCATCCATCATTATCACCATCACTAATATCCAATTCAATCATCTTTAGTCTTACCATCCATCATTATCACCATCACTAATATCCAATTCAATCATCTTCAGTCTTATCATCCATCATTATCATCATCACTATCATCCAATACGATCATCTTCCAATGATATCATCTGTCATCATTATCATAATCACTAACATCCAATACAATCATCTTCAGTCTTATCATTCATCATTATCATTATTATCATTATCACCATCAACCATTTCCATCTCCACACCTGACTTACCGGATTCAAAGAGCTGAGCAGGTGTGAGTGGCAGATTGGAGTTGAAAGGTAGGACGGTGATGGTGCTGTTCACGTCGGAATGGTCGCTGGCGTAGGAACCCGACCTCCGCAGGGTGTTGCCGGGGCTCGAAGTACGACTCCCCTCTTTGGTCTCTGCACGACAAGGATGTTGAGGTGAATTTTGGATAAGTGACGGGCAAAAGACAGCTCATAGTCAGGGATCTCTAGTATTTAATCAACTCAGATCCTAAGCTAACCCTATCCAGACTCTACCCTACTTCCTCACTCTGGAAATCAATGGCAAATTAACATAATTTGTGTCTGTCACTTATCCAGGCATTGAGCAGATAACCATGGGGATTTGTAAGTTTCATTCACTGTTTGGTTTGCAGTCACAAAACCAATTTTGGCTCAGTCAATTACAAACCTACATTTTTCAGGCTCCATACTTTTTGTGGTTGTTGTTGTTGTTGTTATGAATTACTTTAAAACAAGATATTGTCAATAATGGAAATTATTTAAGTTTTAAATATATAATTATATATTTTAAACTTCAAAATTTTGAACTGGTTTGTTCAGAGAATGATTGCATTAAATAGAAATTATAAGAAATGTTCTAATTCTAAAGCTACTTCTTAGCTAAACTTAATGCAACAAAGTTGATGAAAGTACATCAAGCACTGCAACAAAATTTACCCTCGTACAAAGAGGACGACAGAAGATGGCGACGGTTGTTCGAAACGTTGAGATTCTTGACAGAGGCAGCAGTCGAAGCGGCTTTCTCGGACACCACCAATGATTCTGTGATGTCGGTGTACATCTTCTTCTTATTCCTGCGCCTTCGAAAATACATGGCTAAAGCCCCTATGACCACGGTACCTATGGCCGTGCCACACAAGACCACAATTACCGGCCTGCTCTGAATTGCAGATCGCATTTCTGGCCTTGAGAATGAATCTGACTACTGGGGAATTCTGTTATTGTGCACTTTCAAATGTTGCTTAATATGGCTTCTTGGAAGGTTTATCCAAAAACTAAAAAGGACAAACGGAGCCCAAAAACTCCAAATTCCGAGCTTGTCACACGAGAGTTTCCTACGGCCGACCTAAGTTTGTAAATGAAATTATCGCTCTCGGAGATTTAAAACAAAAGCAACAGTTTTATTAATTACATGGGAATTTATTTCAGTATTTATATTTCCAGAAACGATATATCACAAATCAATATATTCCTTTGAAAGACTTTATTGTCACTTATAATTTGGGCCCGTACCTTAGCCGTGAAATACTCGTAATAGTTGTCCATTATTTTTTTAATATTTTATTTCCCTGAATAAAAAAATCATTTGCTTTCCCACGTCTCCAATCATTGAACCCCAACCAGAGATAGTGAACGACCGGGGACCCCGGACCCGGCTGAACCCCGGCCTTTTTTACCACCGGGGTCCCGGCCCCGGCTTTTTAACATTCCCCGGCCCCGGTCCCGCCCCGGCTTAAATTCAACCGGGGTTTAGCCGGGGGTAAACAAAAATCGAATTTTAAGCTTTGTCAACTTAAATAAAATTTATTCATCATCCGACGAATCATAAAATATATCGTTCGGAGAGTTAAAGTCCTCAGGTACAGCCGGCAAATTAGTGGAGTACGACAGAGCTCTTAAGTTATACTTAATGAATACTAAAGTTTCAACATTTTTGGGCAACAGTCTAATTCTCCCTTTTTGAATAGACTGCGCCACTTTAAACTCCCGTTCACTATCACTTGAACTGGGAGGTGGGCTTAGGTAAATCCTTGCCAGCTTCGCCAAGCCTGGTAACTCGCTCCTGTAAATTTTCCAGTAGGCCAATGGGTCATCCGTTCTATTTATGCGCTTTTTTGAAAGGTAAGCCTCCAATTCCCTCTCTGCTTCGGGTGCTTTCTTTCCCGTAATTTCGGAAGCTTCTTCTCTCAATACTTCTTCCCACAGGTCGTTGTCCTTGCTTGAATGACCCTCCTCTGTTCCTGAACAAGATACAGGCACCCTCCCATCAAAAGGAGCCCGAGAAAGTTTCCTTAACTCGATGGATTTAAATAAACATCATCGGCTTGAACCTGGAATGATGTCCTTAAAACTATGAGTTTAAAAAAAATTACCGTTTGACTTTCATCACTATAGCCTTCACAAAACAGTAATCAATTAGTATTCAAAAAGATTTGATTTTCATGAGATTCCATCAACGATTTAATGTTTTTCTAAGTTTTCGCAACGGAGCATGGAAAAGTTGTCGTTGTGAAATTTTATTTTTATTACAGGTTTTACAGAATCTCTTTGACATAATAAGCATACTTATATATTATTTGACGTTTACAACATGTTTAGAGAATAAAAGCACCGTTAGTTAACGTTATTATAGATGGCCTCCCCAACCCCGACTAACCCCGGTCCCGGCTAACCCCGGTCCCGGCTAAAATTGTCGCCCCGGTCGATCACTAACCAGAGATCACCAAACTTAACATATTCTGTGGATTGTTACGTGTGCCCAGCACGGTTCAACAAAGATTATATCGGATCCTAGCCGTCTTATCAAAAGTAATAAGAAAATAGTGGAATGAATCAATAATAATTAATTAATTAATTATGTGATAATAATATTATAACAATAATAATAATAATAATAATAATAATAATCACTATTATTAAAATGATTAGAATCGTAACAAACTTCCAAAAACGAGCGTAAAAAACTCCCACTCGTGAATCGACCAAATACTTCGAAAGTGTTTAAATTTTTGTTCAAAATACAAAAAAAAATGCTCGAAACATTCATTCGCTTGAACGATGCGTAAGTAAAAGTAGTAAATAACAGGTCATCGCGGTCATAGGTCAGCAGGTCAACCTACCTTCCCGCCAAAAGTATTTCCGTTAAAAAGTAAAAAAAAAGCCCCATTGGAAATAAACTTAAATATCCAAATTCTATGTACACACAGAAAGATAAATTGATAGATAGAGAGAGAGAGAAAGAAAGAGAGACGGAGGGAGGAAGGGAGGGAGCAGCTCAGCAAACCTTAACGACCAATTTTCAGGAAAACAGCGACGAAAAAAAGATGCCTTCCGAATAAAAAATTATAAAATAAAAACAAACAAATACGATACGAAACATCCCTAGTTTTGATTTCGCAATCGGTTCCGCACCATCGACTCGACTGAATTTCCGGAAGATCCGAGAGGACGAGGACCGCTCAAGGATCAGAATAGTCTGGCATCTCCGAGACGAAATAAACACCGATCGATCGAATGATAACGCCGTGCAGACAGGAAGGGCGCATGAAAAAGAAAAGATAAATTAAGAACTAACCAACGGAATCGCAATTTAAATCTTAAAGCCGAGAAAATCCTTCGTGTCGAACGTGCGGCAAATAAATTAACACGATTCTTTCGGGCTCGCCCCGACTTGCCTCGACAAGAACCGATCGCAGAGAAACACCAGATCGGTCAGCCTCTCCGATCGGTGGGGCATGTCCCGAGACACCGCCCCTCGTGGAAACCATGATTTTAAATGTGATGTTAAAAAAATTAGCAAATTGAAAAAATAGGAAACAGCAACAACAACAACAACAACAACAATGACACCTCGAAGATACAAAAGTTGATACAACACGATGGACAGTCTGACCTTTCATCATGTAACTGGTGAAAGATGATAAGGAAATAACCTCGGAGTTGTTAATAATAATTAATAATAATAGTAATAGTAATAATAATAACAATAATTTCAACAAACATCTTCACACATAACAGCAATCAGCTGCAATGCCGGCTTAATTCATAAATAATATACAAAAAATGATCAAATATGGAGTATCAACAATTGCCATCACCCTAGCAACGTCATCATCATCATCACCACCACCACTACCATCATCATCATCATCCTAAAAGCATCATTATCATCATTCCTTTATGAAAACAAAAATCTAGCAATCACCTATTATAAGTCAGCTTGGAGTGCACTAATAGAGCCATTGTAATTATTTATAATGACGACGACGACGACGATGATGATGATGACGATGATGATGATGACGATGATGATGATGATGATTGCCCATGCCTTTTAGCCAAATGGAAAAGTAAAACAGTAGGTGTTGATGAGAAGCAATTAATTAACAAAAAATAATTAAATAATAATTAATTAACAAATGATTAATAATAATTAATAAATTAATTGATGAAATTAAATTATGACAAATTATGGCTCAATCAGGATGGGCAAATGACGAGGTGGAGGCTGAAATTAAACTACAAATTACATAACTACAGATGGGCGGAGCCGTTCATCGCCACGTCGACAGACGTCTCCATGGAAACCGCTGGCGATGGACCGAGAGAACGATAAAAGGGTTTCTCGACTCGACTTCAAAGACTTGAGTCCCATGTCGAAGTTGCACTCGATGACACCGTAATTCGTGACGGCAGATTCCAGGGAGGGGGCGGAGCTACCGACGGGGATGACGAGATCCTTCCCATCTAATTACATATTCATGAAGTTATAAATAATTGAAGTCATCACGGATGGATGGATGGATTTCATACTCCTCCTACTCACCATCTATCACTCAGAGAGGGACAACTACTGCCCAAAAAATATAATCATCATCATCACCACCATCATCATCATCATCATCACTGAACTCAAAAGCTCAAGTAGGACACAAGAAGCTCGTGAGTACTTTGACGCTGTCGCAGCCGTCACCATGGTAACCATCAAAAGCATCATCATCATCACCAGCACCACCGACAATTGCAATCATTATCAAGGAACCCGATGCAAGTACCAAAACGTTTTTAGCAGCAGAGACACAATTTTCTTCACAGCAACAGTAATTCTTATTATTAACATCAAGACGAAAACAACAACCAAATAATAATAATAATAACAATAATAATAATAATAATTTATAACAAAATTATGACAAAACTCGTAAATCATTAATATCACTTTGGCTGACGGCGACATGGACGTCGAATGCGTTATCACGAACCAGACGACGACGACGACGATGATTATGAGACTGATGATGATGATGATGTCTTGACCGATAACCATAGTTTGATTTTCAATTTGTTTCTAATTGCAATCGCATCACGAGCATGTATCACGAGAATCCACGCAGGTGCTCGGCCACCACTACCGCCACCATCATCATCATCATCATCATCACCATCCTGATGGTATCCAAGCCCCGATCTACAAACACCACCACTTCATGGTTTCATGGTAAGGAGAGGTGATAGAATAAAATACAATTCCAATGGAAGTAGGAATTGCAAAAATAATAATAATAATAATTTTAATAATAATAATAATAATTTTAATAATAATAATACTTGCAATAGCTGAGATGAACACACAGTCAACTCCATGGCAACGATGAAACCCCTCGAAATGGAAACTGAAAGTCTCCTCCGTGAATTCGGAAAGCATGAACGGCCATTTAAATGCATCGGCTGCTGGCACATCTTAAGCAGCAGTAATACACAAACAAACAACAACAATGATGATGATAATAATAATAATAATAATAATATTGATAATAATAATAATAATAACAATATCAGCAATATCAACCATGAAGATTATATAAAAATTAGAATATTGATTGCATAATATCAATAATATTATCAGTAGCAATAAATGAAATAAGTCAAATTGAAACAATTTTCATTATTATTATTATTACTATTATTATTGTTGTTATTATTATTATTATTGTTATTATTACTATTATTATTATTACTGTTATTATTATTATTATTATTATTAACTGTCACAATCTGGAGGAAGGTGTTTTGTAAATGAGTTAAGATGGCTCGACTAAATCAAAGGGTCCTTGATAATATTAATAAATTTATATCCAACTGTTTTGAATTTCTAGAATTAATAATAATAATATAATTATTAATAGTAATAATAATAAAATTGAGTGAAAAGAGAAACAATGAGTAGCTTTAACCATCATCAAAACATCGTGGGATCTCAATAATTAATTTACTATAAAAACAATCATTACCATCATCATCATCACCACCACCATCATTTTACATCATAATCATCATCACAACCACATCAGCCATGCAAATACCCCAGAGCTGAAGCAACCAGCAACGTCCTCCTTTAAACCCAACCACTCGACGGACCTCGTCATAGTCCTCCTCGTTGCCGGTCGAAACAAGACAAACCCAAAATCGACGTCGTGAATGCGAGCAGTTCAGCCATGACGTGCGTCGCCAGCGGCCGCAGGAAACGGATCAAGAGGCGAACTAGATCGACCAAAGTCGACCAAAATGCAGACCGCCGTCGAGAATTGGTCCGACTGCGAGTCGCCACGGAAACGACAGGATGACGGAGGAGGCGACGGAGCACTTCCGAAGGAGTGAACATCAAAACGGAGGCTCGCAGGCAACGTCCGGTAGCAATCGATTGACGTTCGATTGGCATTCAATCGATTGACATTCGATTGGCATTCAATCGATTGACATTCGAACTGTCCTTAAAACAGTTAACGGAGAGGTGTTTGCGATCGGCAATAAATATATAGACATCTTCAAGGGTCATCTGAGGACAAAAAAAAAACAAGTGGGCTTGATTCGACAACGAATGGAGGGCGGGGCTTAGGATCTGGTCGACCAATCAACAGATGCTACAGCAGCAGATGGGGCAGCAATCTTCCCTAGACTTTTCTTTCTGAAGGGCTGAAATGACAAAACAGGTTAATGCTGAATATTCATCTATTAATAATAATAATAATAACAATAATAATAATAATAACAACAACAACAATAATAAAACAATAATTGTGATAAGCGGTAATGTGTAGTTCAAATTACTGTTTTAGCAACATCCATTTTATATTATTATTAACATTATTATTTGTCGTGATTTGGTATCTTTTAAGGTCCAAAAGGCCAGGCATTGTTGTGAACAGACAACATGGACTAAGCATCAACAGATAAGATTATTATATACAAAATTTAAGACAAACAAAAAAAAGATTATTATTATTAGTATTATTATTAATCTGTTAGTAACGAGTTAAATTGAATTAAATCAGTTAACGAATAATTAAGGAAGCACTGCCTTGATAGTTTGGTTCGGGAAGCTGTTCTCTCATGACGAGGTGCATGACCGTTGTCGAGCCTGGTAGCAGTTGGAGGGCTGCAAGTTGGAGCGAGTGACGTAAATTAATGTCAGTTCGTTACATTATAAAAATAATTAATTAGTAAATAATCGATAATCCATCGGGTGTAATTTAATTCATGGTAATTTAGATCGTCCTGTTCTCTTTTGGTCCCCATCAGGGGCACCATCGGAGACAGAAGTCATTCCGACATCAAGTCAAGCAAAGACTTTTGCATATTTGAATATTCCTACGACCTCCCTCTCTCTCCCCCTCTTAGGGACGAAACAGCATCCAAGCTTCACAAACCAATGCAATAACCTGAGGGTCCTCAAATTAATGAGCAAAAGCATAAAGCTTTGTTACAAAGCATTCAACAGTTATCCTATCTTGACTTTAGCTCAGGCTGGAAATAATTGTCGATTCTAAACCTGCTCTCGACTTGAGTTGTAAGCTTATGAGGCGAATTAAAATTTTAAAAATCTGAAAATAATTACCTTAAATTCATTTATTAAAATAAGCAGATAAGATTGGAAACATCTGGTCATAATAATTATCTATTTCTAATCTGCACTACCACTAATTCTGACCCCAAATCAACTCTTGGCAAATTGCTTTCTCAAATTACTCTCAACTTTTAATCCACTTTAAGACTTTTAAGAAAATAGAGTCAATAAAACAAAGTCTTAAAGCTACAAATTCCAGGGGACAGTATGGAAATCTTTTTAGAAGAATCAGCTTTTGGAGCTACAAGACAACCATTCATGTACACCGATTCATAATAAATATAATAATAATAATAAATAACACAATAAATATTACTACAATACAAATACAATATTAACAAAAGGAATTCCACAGTTGATAAATAAGTTAATTAATTAATTAATTAATTAATTAATTAATTAATCAATCAATCAATCATTTAAACTCGTTCACCCCCAAGCGTGACGTTTCCATGCAGGAACCTTCCCTGGTATATGAGGCGGAGGATGTTTGTCGGAGGGAGAACTTCGTCTGCCCATTCTGTAACAAAATTATTAATATTATTTTTATTATAATTAATAATAACAATAATAATAGTTGATTTGTAAAGAGCCATATGCATAGAGTCAGAGGTGCTAATTAGTTAAGTTAACTAGTGGTATCAGATGGCACGGTGTATATAGAAACATTAAGCATTAACGAGAATTTTAATGGTCCTCCGTCTGTCTGATTGGCCAACTGTTCCGATGGGTATTTAAATAATAATTTAAATAATGGGTATTTAATCCATTCACCGTGGAGTGTTGTTTACTTTCAATGAACAAATGTGCACCCAATGACACTTAAGAACAACAACAACAACAGCAATCATCATCATCTGGCAGTTGATTGGTAGTGCAACTAATGCAACAACACAACTTTTCAATTATTCATGAATTGCAAATACTTCAATCGCTTGCATATTTGCCCTTTAACCCATCATAGAAATAACAACAATAATAATAATAATAATAATAATAATAGCAACAGTAATAATAAAAAATAAATAACAATTTTATTGCCAGCTGTTTAATCAATAGTTTAAATGCCCTATAAATAATTCTCCCCCAAAAAACTCAAATAAAACTGTTTACATTGACAAAGTACACTCATCAGAGACCAATAATAGATTCAGTTTTTAATGCAATCCTATAGGTTTGGAACCAAGTAGTGAATCCTGGACATTGAAATCAACAAGGGTAACCAACAACGGTGACCTCTTGATCTCCGATAGTTCAAATCAAATCCATTGTTCTGAATCATTCCACCCACAGGAGATCCTAATAGGTCCCCAATTAGAAACGGAAGGTACAAAAAAGAAGGAACTCTTGTTGAGTAGGCAGTGAATTAAGTTCAGAAAACAGAACATAAACTTCTGAATGGGCCGTCATCCCACTAGACCATCTCCTACATAGTCTCTAAACTCCACATTTCAATTCTGAATTATCAACTGAGATGGCAACTTAAATAAAGTCTCTCTTTGAAAGTTTTTGCACATTAGTCAAAATTAGCGAGTCGAGATAAATAACAATAAGCAACAATTAGCATAAAAATATGGCAAAAAAAGATCGGTAGCTAAGAAAAAAAAAAGGTTAAAATGCATACCAGCCGTCGGAAGAGAGGAGCGAAACGAAACGACGGGATGAAAAAAAATAATAATTCGTTGTCGCCGGAGGTCTTCAAAAAGAATTCCGAACGTTCGGATCAAAAAGGAGAATAAAAGGATCTCCATTTTTGAGACTGGCAGATAAAGTTCGAGATTAAACGAATGCCTCTCTGTTTTCGAATCACCAAGAATCGCGTGACTGCGACGTTTGTGAAACGACTCATGTCGGATAATGATATGCAGATCTCCTCTTAAATCTGGCCTTTTACAATATATTTTTATTATATTATTATATTATATTAATGTAATAATAAAATAATTCATGTCGGGAAATGATATGCAGATCTCCTCTTAAATCTGGCCTTTTACAATATATTTTTATTATATTATATTAATGTATTATTAAAATAATTCTGGTTATCCACAACAATGAGCATCAAATCAAATGACTCTATTTTTAAAATTACTCTTAAAAAATAATCAAAATAAATGTCATATTTGTTATTAAATTTGAATTCCACGTAAGTTTAAAAGCAAACATGAACGACCTTAAGCTATATTCCTATATTAACTATTATAATAACAAATTAATATTTAACAAGCAAATCTTCTTAACTTATGTGCAAACGGATGACCGATTTTATAATACTAAACAGATTTTAATAAACAAGGTAAACAAGGAAAGAAATTCTCAGTTCGATGTCATAAGCAGTCAATTAACATAATTAATATAATTATTATAATAATGGTATAATTAATAATCGATGAAATGACATCTTAATCCTTAACCTGTCGGCCAGTTCTCATAGACCTTCTGCGTTATGGTGTTGACGGAGGCATTTGGAAAGAACAGAAACTCCTTTGTTTTGCCAGACACTAGAATCAGCTTCAAGTTTATCTGCAAGTGGAATGCAAGCATTGACATGACATGACGTGACGTGACAACAAGACATTTCCAGAGTCATTTCGACTGATGATGCAGTGCATGAACAAAATCCCCACAAACAAAACAAAACCAAATACAAAACAAATTTTGGCCAAACACGCCAAATACAAATGCAAATAAAACAATAGTTTTGCATATGGTAATCGTATAATTAACATATATGTTAATATAACATTGTTAACATCTTGTGATCATCAGAAGGCATTTCGTAATGGTGACGCACGCACGCAAAATGAGCAGACCGCTCATAAATTACAAAACACTTTCGAAAACAAAACTTAATGCATTATAATTTGTCACCTGAGAGACAGGCCTTATAATATGAATATTTTATTATTACCACAGCATAAAAACATTAAATTATAAAAGTATAAAAAGAATATTTTATTATTAAGCATAAAAACATTAAATGTAACAAAAGTATAAGAAAGTTTTACAAGAAAACTTGACAACTAACCCTAATACTTTTATGCAAACTAATTATTAAAGGAATTAATTATAGCTATAAACATCTACATTAATTTTGTATTTACTTGTTTATTTATTATTTTTATCTATTTATTTTCAACAGGATTACTGATTGTTCCACTCAGAGTTGAACGACTACCTTGCTTGTGTTTCAAGATGTGAAAATCAATATTGAAATTATCAACATTTCAATATCTTTTTTAAATTATTAAAATTAAAAAATTCAGCATCAATATTTTCCGGCTGGAAATGTTTAGTTTAGAAATATTAACCGACTCGATATATTTTGACTCTCAACTTTTCATCTTCCTTTGTGCAAAATAAATTATTAAATAAAATTTAAATAATAGTTTCAAATGATTTGTTTTAAAATATGAGATTGAATCAATTATGTCATAACGTGACGGTCGTTAACATAACAATCAAACGACTAGAACTGTACTGTGGGACTTCACACCAGACTTACACTTCAAGCTCATTAGGGATGCAACTAATGGCCATGTTAATTGTTTTTGGAGTTGTAAAATTGCATTAAAGCAGGTTATAGCTTCTACAGATACTAAACTCATTCTAGAATTACCCAAATTTCAAGCATAATATTGTCTTATGCATCTTTTAATGTACCAAAAGACTTACTTGGTCAGGTGGTATCTGTTTCCCACCCATGTTGAGGATGCTGATGGTAAATGCTTCTTTGCAAGATTATGAAATTTACCAGAAGTTTTTAAAGTCCACTACGATTCCTTTTAAGTATCTGCTCACCAGTCAATCATCTTCGAAATCTGAATGCAAAATATTATTGCAAGACGTCTTACCCATTTAAGGCTAAACATTGTGAAAAAAAGCGATTAATAGTTAAAGGGTAATCCTGCTAAACACAAAATATAAACACAGTACAGGCAGTGAGCAATGTCGATTAATTTCTGAAGAAAGAGACCGCTTATCCTCGATCCCGATAACTTCAAGCTGGTAATGATATCAGCACAAATAGAAAGAAAACGCCTCTGGCTATCAAAACGTTGGAATATGACACAATTCATAAGAAATCACTAAATCCTAACGTCCTTTGTGGCAGTATTGGTCACTTTTCGCTATTTCCAGCACAATCCGAGAAAAACAAACACCACAAAACGAACATAAAAAACGTAAATCAAAACTAGTTCACGTGTAAAAATGTATTTAGTCCATTATTTTGTTTAATATTAGTTATACAAATTATATAATTATTTTAAAGCAAATATAGACATATCTATAAAATGTTGATTAGTGATATTTTCAGGGTAAATTTTAATTAAAAACTAATATTGGCCTTACCATTTTTTAATAATAAAATAAAAAAATCTTGCAATGGCAATCATAAAAAATTTGAAGTAAGGTATAAATTCACATTTAACGTTTAAAAGTGAACTTGAAAATGGCAGCTCAAGCAGGTGATGAAAGTTCTGCTACGAATCCTGGATGCCGGGATTATGCATTGTTCCAGGTAACGTTTATTGTTTTGATTAATGTCTTTTCCTTGGAAACGCCTACCGCGCTTCTACTGTACTTTATTCGTTCTCGGTAGTAAGCCACAATGTCACGCCGCGCCGCCTTTAATGATTGTGAGAGATAACAATAGAATTCTTAAAGGTCTTAAGATTCAAAGTTCTTTTAAAAACTATTTTATCTAATTTAAGGAGATGCTGAAGAAATGGCGCATGACGGATGACAGAATAGTGAACGCCCTCAACTGTTCTGTCCTTACAGATTCCTTCAAGCAGCAGGCAAAACCAGAAGCGGCATGTAAACAGTTTTACGACGAGGTAAAAGTATCTCAGTATCGACTTGTTTCTAAGCCTCCACTTTAATGTCTGAAGTCTTGAATGTCCAGTTTCATCATAACCTCATAAATGTTGTCAACCATTAAAATAAATTTAAAATTTTCCAGCTTCGAGAAGTTCATATGAAGAGGGACAATATGATCAAAACCTGCATCAAAGATATTTCATCTCGAGTCACTCATCTGCAGGAACTAAAAGAGAATCCGAGAGACGACAGTCCGCAGGAAGATCACAAAATCATATCAGGCCTCAGGAAAGAACAGAAAATGGTTATATTTTTAATTTTTTTAATTAATTATATATTTTTTTCATTTCATTGCAAACTCAATGGTCCACCCAAAAGGGAAGTGATGCTCCCCAACATTTTGAAACAATTTTACTTTGCTGTTACTATTATAACGACATACTTTAAACTTCTAAATTAGTTTTTTTGTAATATAAAATAATTATTTAGCGGTTGACAGGAGTTAATCTATAATGTCCACCTTGTTTACCTTCCAGCTCAGACAAGCCCAACAAGAACTGAATGTTGAGGAGATTATACAAGATAGGAGCTTGAAGGTTGGCCCTCACTTTCTAAATATGTTGTTTTCATGTGCTGGTTTATCATTCAAGTATCATTCAGTGATTCCTCATTTATGTTTATTTTTGTGCTATTTATGATAAATCCTGCTTTTGTTTTTTTGCAGGCCTACTATGAAAGGTGCAGGCTCTTGTATACACCATCCAATCTTGATCCATCCACATGATGATAGTGATAGTATCTTGTCAGCATCTTGTATTTCTACTCGTTCGTCTGACTGGTTGTGATGTCAAAGGTGTCTTATGATTCAGTTCTCGCATTTTGTGGGACGTACGTGCATGCAAAGGGATATTAGATAGCTATTTGCACCAGAAATATTATTAAAACATTTTTTATCCATTTTCAATATTTAAATTTATCATTTCTTGACTGAGGATAATATGTAACTGTATCAAACTTGCAGCCTTTATTAATGTACAACAGGTTGTTGCCAACTGTACTGTAATATTATTGACATTATCACCGTCGTCGTCGTCATCATCGTCATGATTAATTATGCAGTTCATGATCATGAAGTTTTAGATATAATAACTTGAGAAGCAGAGTTCAGGTTCTCGTTGGTCAATGATGATGATGATGATGATGATGATGGCAGATGTTCTGATTGGGGAATTTCCATCACGACAAAATAAAATCAAAGCACTTTGAGTCAAACAATTTTGAACAATTTGAGTCAAAAATGAACAAAAATTGAGTTTTTGAGTCTCCTCTGGAAAATCAGGAAAGTCTTTGAAACTCAAACAAATAAACGAAAATAAATTAAAATCCTCATAATAATCTCAGAAACTTTATAAACTGGGGTGCATAGTTCTTCAGGTCTGCTGATTGAAAATGTTGTTATGGGCTATCCATTGGTTAGGGATAACTTTTGATCTCTGCATGTCTGATATGTTTGGGTGGATAGTTAAGCTTAAAATTACAGAACTAAGTGAAACAAGTTCAACTGTACAGATTGGAACAATTGCAGCCAAGCATTGTTCCGAGAATATCCGACATTCGATCAACATCTTTAGAGATTAAACTTGCAGTCCCGAGAAACATCTTGTCTTTTTGCCCTTTTTGATTGACAAGAGAGCCAAAAGACGTGCCCAGAATTCCTCCTGTGACGAGCCGAACATTTTGATGATGAGAAAATCGCTCGGATAATTCGAGATTTTCTTCAAGCAGTCCAATTCCATCGGCTCGAGAAGAACTATGACGAGCCGGTGATAGCCGGACTCTTTGTCGTGCGCCAGTGCCACAGCCAGCTCTTCGACGCAGCAAGAACTGGCAAAGTACGCTTTGGAAAGGAGGCAGATGGTATGCTTGCAGTCTGAAATGGCTCCGTCCGCACTGCTCTCCATGGCTTGGATGCCCCTGTCGAAATCAGTGGATCTGTGCATCACTGCGAACCCGTGCTTCTTTTCCAACTCCTCCAGGAATTCGTCTCCCTTCTCCTTGTCTTGGTCTGAGCAAGACAAGAAAATATCGCAGTGTAAGTCCTCGTTCAAGACTTCGTCTCTTGAACTGACCATGACATATCTCAAGCTGTTCTCATAGGCACTCTTTTTGAGCTTGAGACGGGCCCAATAAGCAATGGCCGCGATGCATATTATAAACAGAGGAGGCAGTAAGAATTTCAAGAGCAGAGTACAGTTGAAAACGGGTTTGTAGCAAAAGTCAGCCTCAAGAAGATTTACATTGGCCTGCCACTCTGGCGTCGAGCAGAGAACCTCGTCTGTCATCTTCGCCCGATGGGTTTCAAACCAGGCCTTCATCCAGGCATTTTCGCAGTTGCAGGACCACGGGTTATCGTGGAGAGTCACTTGCTTCCAATGGAAGTTGATGCTCTGGACTCCACTCGGCAGAGTCTTGAGCTTGTTTCCGTGTAGATGGACCCTTCTGGCCTTCGCCAGCGCTTTCCAGACTTCCTCGTCGATCGATGAGATGCTCCCGTTGCTGAGGTCAATAGACTCAGCGTGTTTGAGGGCGGAAGGACGTCTCAACAGATTCTCTCCTAGGGATGTTAAATTATGAGAGGTGAACATCAGGTCGTACTTGAGCGGATTCGTGAAAAAGTAGGTCATGGACCTCCTTGACGGTAGCTCCTGGGGCACGGTCTCCAGCCTGGCCATTGAACAGTCGACGACAAGTGTGTTGTTGTAGGGACGTTGGAAGCAAGTACAACCACTAGGACAATCCTCGACAACCTCACATATCATGTTCCTAGGTTCCAGGTCGTACAAACGTCTGTCATTCATCCTAGAAGTGACTTTAGAAAAAATTTCGGGCAACGCTATGGTTAAAGTCAAGATAACGTAATCAACGCAGTCGTCAGACAAAGGATTATTTGACATGGATACTCTGGCATTCAGTCTTCCAGGGCACAGCAGCTGATCAGCTCGTGGTGGTCCCCACTTCTGGTAAAGTTCGGCAAGATGGGTAAATTTGTTTTTTGAAAGATCCAAGCTGAAGTTTAAACTTTTGTCGCAGCTCACTACAACACCGAGATCGTTGGTGAGAGTCGAGATGTAGTTTGAGTCTAGGTTTGCTATGAAAAACTTTTTCGGGCTCCCTAAGATAAGAGGCCACGAGTCCAGGGTGGTTAGCAAGTTTCCCTTGAGGCTGACGAAATTGAGGTGTTCGAATGAAGTCAGATTGGTGAAGACTTTCTTTCCCATGCGTTCGATGTTGTTGTTCGACAGGGAAATGTTTACCAGAGACACCAGGTCGTCGAACATGTTGTCGTCGAGCCTTGCGATTAGGTTGTTGTCCGCTTTGAGCGACTCGAGTCCTTTCATGTTCTCAAAACATCCGGAGGGAAAGCTTTTGATTTTGTTGGCCTTCAAATTCAGAACGACGAGCGACTTGGCAAAGTCCTTCTGGCAAATGAGGAACCACAGCCTTGGAGTGATGGTCGACATGGTAAGCGTCAAGTTTGTAACTTTGGTTTTACTCAGAAATGTCTCCACAATATCTGGCGCAAAGTCCGTGCAAAATAGTGTTGACATGACCTTTCTTTTCGCCGGTCCACACTGACATTTATCAGGACATCGCAAGGCATCAAGTTCGATCGCAAGAAAAGGCACGAGGAATAAAACCACTTTAAGCATTTTAGAGCATCGATATCTTTCTTTTTGAGGATAATATCAACAATTATTTGAAACTATTTGAAATCCTCGTCAGAAAAAGCTCAGAAAATCGCTGCAAAGGTTGTTCCAGTTATTTTGAAATGAATTCTCGACCGAAAACCACCCGCAATTTTATTAGATATAGTTCTGTTATAATGCCTCGTTTCTATTCTCAGGTTGCTGGTTTGGGTTTAACGCGAGCCTTTCTGAGGGGCCGTCAGCCATTGAATGTCTTAACATTTTTGAAATTTTGGACGGCACTAATTCTATGCGTAATATTGCTGCATTAACTTCCTAAGACGGACTTCTTAGATTTTAGAGATTATTATAAATTTGTTTATTCAATTCAACAAGCAAATCTCCTTACTCGTACTTTACCGCCATTACGCTTACGATAGTTTCACATTTGTGATTGCCAGAGCAACGAAAAATGGAACATTGCCATTTTTGGAGCGAAGTTTGTTAACGAAGTCCCATAAATAACCACTATCATTAAGTGACACTATTAACCGACCTTAAATACTAATTAGCTTAATCTGTAATGACAATTAATACTAATTAGTATGTTTAAACATTAAATTATGAAGCTGTTTCAGCTGAAAAGTCAAACTAGGTTTTTCTTTTTGACAAAAGAGAAAACCAAGAATAAAATCCCCGTAAATACCCACAGCCATGTTTAGAAATTACGTCACCACCTGATATTTAACCTCGTATTTCTCTGTAAGGCTTTGTATTCACATTTACTAACAGTTCTCAATTAAACAGTTCAGCAATCAATAAAGAATGTCATCTTCAAGAATGTCTATGGCAAGCGAGCCATATAGTCAGAACAAATCAAAACTGCCCAACCATTCTCCCTGGGCCTCACCAACCCTACCCAGCAGATTTCTGGGGGTCATGAACCCCCATCCAAAGGGCACGCATCACCCTGCAGAGTAAATAAACACAAAAAATTCCACGAGCAAGTGCTCAAATCAAACGATCATGTCCCCAAACTCACAACCCTACGATCACGAACAAAATAGTTCCATTTATTCCTGAATTGTTTCCATTAAAAAAAAAAAATCGATAGGAAGTTTCGGATAAGAATCACAAGATGTCGACCATCGAATTACGAGAGAGAACGTTAAATCCGATAAAATAATATTCTACGAAAAGAGCATCTCGGGAATTACGAGTCTACCTGCCACTTGCGTACCTGGGGAATGTGGAGATTAGCATTTAATAAAGGTGGCTCGAAACAAACAAACAAACAAAATAATTTCTAAGTGAAATAAAAAAAGCACCATAATAACATCGTCCGGACATTTGCAAATCGAAAATTGATGAAAAGGGTTTGAAAAGAGGAGAATAGCTTTCCTTCTAAACTCTACTAAGTCTATGTCGACATGCCTCAGAAGGAATTGATGCTCCATTTGATCTGTTGTCATCTAGCAAGCAAAGGATCTAGGAAGAAGTAAAACTAAATGAACCTGAAACAAAATCTATTTTTAGGAAAGCATTCGATCCTTCGAAAGAGTGCTGCTAGATTGCAGGCATTGGATAGATTACAACAATCAAAATATTGCAAATTAATGATTTAATAAAAATAATAAAAAAAAAAAGGAAAAATATGGTGAAGTGGAACAGAATTGTGAGCAATAATGCAGCATTGTGACGGTCAACTGACTGGGTGGTCAAATGACAACAACAACAACAACTGAAAAAGTTGGTCTCTCTCAGGCCAAATGATTGCTGGAAAGTATAAAAAAAATATCCATATGTGAATTGTTGTTACTAGTACAACTAGTAAAGATCTTTAGGATCACAATAAGTAAAGTAGTGATGGCAAAAATAATAACAATGATAATAATAATAATAATAATAATAATAATAATAGTAATGAAGTAATAATAATATCTGATTATTTCAAAAAAACACGCACACGCGTTTACATCAGCAACCGAGAGGAAGGTTTCAATCGATTAGCAATCCATCTTTAATGTCACGTACGGGCATCCGACGGAGAAATTTTTTTACAAAAAGTTTTGAAACGACATCCTATTACATAAAAACAGATATAATCTATTAGAAATTCGTATGTTCAAATACAATTTTGGGCAAACGCGGCCTTAAGATTCGTCAGGTCCCATATAAACATAAACATAAACAAAAAAAAAAGGATGACAAGGGCTCGAGTCGTTCCGATCGCGAAAACGTCGGCCGCATTTCACGAGCAGACGCTTTACAAATCTCGGCGGTCGCGGCAGCAGACGACGACGACGGGAATGACTAACGTCTGCCTCTCGACGACGGATTGCAGCGACACGGCTTGATTTGAGCATCGAAAAAAATAAAAAAGCGGATCTGAAACGGATCTACAAAAAGGTGATGACGGACAAAAATGGTGTTCTAAAAATAATTCCAAAGCAGCTGGCAGGTTTCAGTGATAAAAATAGTAAGCAGTGTTATTAGTCATCGTTTCTATTGTAAAGAGATATAATGACGTTCGTATCGAAACCGCTAAGTCCATCGAAACGAAGCCGGGTTATAGGACAGACAGACAGAAAGGAGTAGCAGTTCTTCTTCTTCTGTTGGAAATTATTTAAAAGCCATGTGTTTGGGGAGGGTGTGGAAGCAGTAGGACTCCATCTTTTTTGAAACACTTTCTGAATATTTAAGCATAATTCGTGATCGAAACTTCCGTTAAATGAAGAGCAGCCATAAAAAAAACCAGTTTTACTAACCATGAAAAGCATTGGAATGGAATCAATCCTTATGGAACTGAACGTAATTGGCAGGAAGCATGCCTCTCTGTCCGCTCTTGGCGACGGTGCCTAGCAACCAGCCGTCGTCTATCTTTTCGACTTCGATGACGATGTCGTCCTCCGCGAAGGAAACCTCGTCCACGTCTTGGGCCTCGTAGTCGAACAGAGCAATGTACTCGCCCTGCCATCATCATCATCATCATCATATTTACCAGTTTTTATTTAGATACAAAGGATCGGAAATGTAACAGGAGCATTGCCCGATCTCGGCCAATCATGACTGTCGTGACAAAAATGCCCAAGGACGACAACAATCGACCCACCGGCAACGGAGTCGTTATGATCTCCCCTCCCTCTCCGTCGTCCACCCCAACCACCTCGGTGACCTCTGCGACCTCTGCGGCAGATTGGTCTCGATCTGTTGCTACGGATAAACAGACAAAAGGTATTTATCAAGCAAATGAATTACATGGCATCAAGTGAGGAAGGACATAAGGTTTCTAATTGGTTCATCACATGAACAAAGGCTCATGGCAAAAGCTACTTAATAACATAGTTCTCAAAAAACGTCGTTCATCGTTATTTTATTAACCACGTGCCATTCTATATTTCTATTATCGTACTTTCTTTCAAATGACCCATCCATCCATCATCCACCCATCAACCCACTCGTCCATCCGCCCATCCATCCTCGGGGTTTTCCACGAGGATCAAAGTGTCATTCAAGTCTGACCGAGTTTCAAGCCCCAAGCATCCAATCCAATGAACTACTCACTCGTTCCTTGTTGTTCGACGGTGATGACGTCGCCGGTCACTTTGCCGTCATTTCCTCCGCCGTCCTCCTGGACGCCGAGTTTCTGCTCCTTCAATTCCTTTTCAATCGATTCCAGAGCATCGTCGAAGAGGGCATTTGCAACGTCGACGATCTGCGCAGGAAGGGCACCTGCGTCCGCCTCCTCCGGAACTCCCTCCTTTTCGTTGACGACGCTCGAACGAGGGGTCTCGTCATTGGTCGCTTCTTCCGGAGTTACTCCGCCTTCTGCAATTTCTTGTTTGGCTTCGGACGTCTCGACGTTGTCGTCTTCTGCATTTAAATTGGCAACGAGCAATTTGTATAATTTGCCAGAATAATTAATGAACGACAATATTTTGTTTTTATTAATTTTTTAAAATTATAATAACGAAGCGCTGGTAAACAAACCAGGAAGTAAATAATAAAGCTGCTTTCACAATTATTCATGAAATTAGTGCTAAATATTTGCAAATAATTCTTGAGTTGCAGAATGAAAAAGTCAAAAAACATTAAGGTCATTACGTCAATTCAATTCAAAGTTCAAAGAAAGAAACGGCCATTAATGCTACAAAAATGTTCCAGAAGTTGGTTAATTGCAAATACACAAATCATCAAAATCAAGTGACTGTTCATCACGTGGTCTATAATTGTTGGACTTAATGGATTTAATACAAGAGTTAATATAATTAAGAAATGGCAATTTATTTCACCGCACTCGTTATCATAATTACTTAGAACGCACACAAAAAAAGAAGCATTACCTTGCTTGACTTCATGTTGTTTCTCTGACTTTCCCTCGTCGAAACCATTGTCGTCATCGTCGTCCTTGACCACGCTGGTCTGCCGGCTCGCGGGTTTGTAGCCCTGGGCCAAGGAGCCGTAGTTCTCGTTCATTGGGTCGTAGTCTGCGATCGACCCGATCCTCCCGCTGACCAGAGACGACCTGATGGCTGCAAGAAATATTCGTGCGTACATTCGTGCGTGACGTGCGTATAAGTCGTGACGTCTTTCAAGTGACCTCCGTTCATCATAAAAAATCCACGAGATGCGCACGCATGCACGGCTGGCTTTCCGTGCCTGATAAATGCAGATAAGAGTTGAGCAACAAGAGATGACTTTCCTAGCAATTAGGAAGGCAATTAATTGGTCCATGATAAGCAACTGTCACGAACGCTCAATCATAGATGCAGCAATTAATCTGGTTCCATACTCGACTTCTTCTGAAAAGCGAAGAAGATGCTAGCCAAATAATAATAATAATAATAATAATAATAATAATAATAATAATAATAATAATAATAATAATAATAATAATAATAATAATAATGACAATAACAATAATAATCACCATCATCATTGTGAGCACATTCACCAGAACCATGAATAACCAACAGGTTTGTTATTGTTATTGACATTGCAACATTTAGACATTCAATAGAAGCAATTATAGACAATCAATTAAGTGGCCTTTAAGACCTTTTTGTCCGTCTGAAGTGTAGACCGTGGAATTCGTGCTGGTGCGAGCCGTGAAGGGGGAGAACTTGTCGCCATTGGAGACGTTCTCTGAGACGGGCCTGTGGGCCACCCTTGGCTTATTAGCTATTTTGAGGGGTTTTAAAGTTCACTTACATTTTAAATGAATTTCAAAACATTCAAATGTTAAGGCACTCAATACTCCTAACTAAGCTCTTAGATAATTTTAAAGTAGTGACACTGCTTCCATAGCTATGAGAAACATAATTTATTAGAACCTGGAGGTGGAGCTGTATAAGTCTTTTTACCCTTGTATTCTAATTGGCTAACAAGGGCATTGACCTTCATGACCCTCTGGGTCTCCTGGTCGTCTGCCACTTCGATCTTCGAACCCTTGATCTTCTTCTCGAATTCTTCATGGTACTTCACCTAGAGCGAACGAGTGTTTGATAAATTTTTCGCTCTGATTTTCACGCCTTCAGACAACGCGCGACACGTGTTAAAAGCACGGTTAATTAAACGAAATGCATACCAGGCTCTGTTGTTTGGTGTTCTGTGCCACCCTGGCCAATTCGGGGGTCTCGGCAACGGCCGTGGCCTTGGTCTTGGGATAGTGACTGAAAGACAAAAATAATGACTTTGCTCTTTGTTGCTCAAATACAACAAAATGTAACAAGATGTAATGGAAAGGGTAATTTCTATAAATTTTCATAGTAAAAAAGATTTAAATTCAATAAGCTTCACACACACAAAAAGAAACAGTTCTTCAGCTAAATAGATAGTTAATTTATAGTTAATTCGTTGATAAACAACCCATTACTTAAAAGGAAACAAAATACAGTTCCCTGAAGTCTCTAAGTTTGCTTTGACTTTCTTCATTTAATTGAGTCTGTTCTCAACATCTTCGATGAAAGTCAACATTAAGGTAATTACAACAAAGACAATTGAAAGGAACAAATCAATTTGATAAATTTTCCTATGAATGTTGGCATATATAGTTGTAATGTTGTAGATTATCCTACAGTTAGGCTATGTGTAGAGTAATGGAACAGAAAACAATATGCATTGCCTATAAACTGCCTTGAGAAGTGATAATTTATGAATGGTTAAGTAACTGTTGTATCTTCACACCTAGGACACTCAAAAATTAAGATTGATAACAAGCACATAGTGACAACAACATACCTCACCTCAACCATTTTTGAGTGTGCCAATTGAAACTACTCAAGCCTTTTAAAGATTTTTTATATTTTATACTTTATATTATATTTTTTAATTTTTACATTGTCACATCTTACATGAATGAAGAATCAGAGTTGGTTTGGTATTGGATTATATTAATTCCAAACAAATTTTCTTCATGAAGTCATGATATGAGGTATGACTCATATCGCTGTATGAGTTATCCAGGCAAAGTATGTTCTTTTTAATTTTATTTTACTTTCAACTTATTGATGGGAGAGTTGTAAAAGTGAAATTACAGTCGTTAAAATCTTAAAAATGCATTATTTCCTTGCACTCTGGCATTTTACAATTTTATGTTTTCCTACAACAAAATTTCAAATTCACTTAAATTCTTTTGTATGAGGGAGAACTGTGAGAGTAATATAGAGACCAAGAGGTAGTTGGTAATGTCCTTAATGCCATGCCAAAGCCAAAAATATTTTCAATGGCAATTGAGACCCAAGGATTTGCATAAGATAAAAATTGATTCTCCAAAAATGCAGTACAGAAGTGTTTGAAAGATTATCTCAAAGCTCATACTGTTTATGATTATGATCTCTGCATGAAGTTAGTTGGTGTTTCAACTCTCTACTATAGATATGTAGAATACAATTTTGTTCTGCTTCTAAAGGAGTAAAACAAAAAAAATTATTGGTCCAACAATGTCCAACAATTTTGCACATATTTTGAATTGGAATGACATATTATTGTCTGAAAAATACAACACAAATACTCTAAATAACATAAAGTGGACCGGCAATTCGAGCCAGGATCCAGTTTGTGACGGCTGACATTTGCAATTAGATAGTTTCATATTTCCTGTCTTCAAGCAGGATATGGATGACATTTCAGGAATTAACTGGAGTTACTAGGCAAAAAAAAACACCAAATAAAATTCCAACGAATCAAAACCAGTGACTCTAAAAAAATAACATGACATTTTATTACTGGATCGTAGTAGCAGATAAATATACTTGATAGAGAGACCATCAATGAACGAATAACTAACACTCGATCAAAGAAAATACAAGAGAAAATACACCTTATCATCAGGAGGTAATTATCTGATGTCAAAAATGATCAGATGTGATAGGACAACAATTAATAGCTTTAAAAGCAAAGACAAGCTCTGAAACATAAAAATAAAAAAACATTAAACCTGCTTTAATACTTTGACTTAATTCAGTTATTTTTTTTTTTATTGAGAAGCTCCAAAAAACATTAAATTAAAATTAAATCTCAGCACAAAACAATATTAGATTAAATATAAAGTAAGCCACACTTAATTAAAATCTTTAAAAATAGATCCTACCATACCCTTTATGATTTATTAATGCTATGGAATAGATTAATGATGGAAGATCAGACTATGACTAATCGGCCAAGCATCGCCTGGTGGTCCAAAGGCAGCTTATGAACTTGAATGACTGAATGATTAAATGACTTGAAAAAGCAGATAAACTTAATAATTCAACATGTTTTGAAGCAAGTAGTGTCTGGCTAATTCAGTCGAGTCTCCTAACAATAGGTTTATATTTAGGATTGAACAAGATCATTGCATGAATAGTAATTCAATCTTATTTTATCAAAAGAAATTCTTACAAAGCAATTAAAATGAAGTAATTGCCTTGTATTTCGTGATGTTACAATAGTAGATGTAGATGTTTAAGTACTAGAACACCAATGACAGGAAAACATTGTCCATGATTTAGATCAGAACAGCAGAATCAAAGCAGTAACATGATTTCTGGGTACAATCAAAAAAGTCACATTCATAGTTATCGACACGTCATATCATGTCAGAATATTTCTGAATCGACATTAGTTCTTTTTCTGAATGCCGTGTTGACATCGACTTAGTTTGGTAACTCAAAAAAAGCACCAAAATTTTAATGTAAAAATTCCTGAAAGTCAGGAAAAGCTGGCAACTGGCTATACATAATAATATTTTTTAATATTAATTAATTTTTTTTAATATTAACGATGCAAGTGCTCAATCCTTGTCATAAATTTGTGCATAATTGATCCAATCTCAACAACATGCTGCAAAGTGCCTTATTGGAGGATCACCATTAACTTAAAAGCCAATTACATTTGTCTGCCCACGTCCTCAATTGATTCCAACCTGGGCAAGTGGAATACTTAAGTCATTCCCATTGAGGCACTAAAATTTAATTGTTTTGTTTCCTGTGCTGTAATTGTTTTGTTTCCTGATGGATGGATGGATGGATGGATGGCTGGATGGATGGATGGATGGGTGGATGGATGGATGGATGGATGGATGGATGGATGGATGGATGGATGGATGGATGGATGGATGGATGGATGGATGGATGGATGGATGGATGGATGGATGGATGGATGGATGGATGGATGGATGGATGGATGGATGGATGGATGGATGGATGGATGGATGGATGGATGGATGGATGGATGGATGGATGGATGGATGGATGGATGGATGGATGGAAGATAAACACCTTATAAAGAATTAGGTGCTCCTTACTACCTAAATGTTTTTAAGAACTACAAAACTATTAAAACTATCATTATGTCTGCATTGTTTATACAGATTTATAACATTGTTGTTTACATTGTTGTATCTCACAGAAGGAAGTCAGTTCATAGAAAATTAATCAAAGAGCAGGCAATAATGCAATTAAAATTTAAAATTTATAGTGGAAGAAACAAAACTATCAACGTAGAACGTGCTGAAATATTCCGACATTAGAAACAAAATTAAACAAAACTAATTATGTTATTTAAATTTCCAACAAGGATTAGGAAGTACCAGGTTGCATTTACCAGAGCTGACTTCTGTTAGTTGATTTATCATTCAGGTCATTCACAAAAGAATGAGGAACACCTTATTTGAAATTCTAATCAGGCTCCAGAGAACAATGTATAAGGCTTTTAAAGGTGGTGCAAGTGATGATGACACCGAGGCATTCACTGTGATCACAAGTGACTTAACATAAGCCGTGTGATAATAATGCAATATTGTTGTTTATAGCTAAAATTTCAAAACTTTAAAACTGTTATTGTAAATATAGGCAAATGAAGTTGTCATTAAATTCCTCCATCATCACTTGTCATTACCTGAACTATTCAAATACAAACAGTGGTTTGTTTGATATTCACACATTCCAATCCCACAATCTATATTTAACATATTCAGTCCAATCGATCATCATCCTCAACATTGTCACAAACATTAAAGATATCAATGCCCAATCATTAACAACCATCATTACCATAATCACAAACCATTACCAGCATCAATATCATAACTAGAAGCAACTAACAAAATCTTTGCACAAATATGAATAAATTAATATGTCTGAGATATCATATTTTCTCACAACTTGCCCTTACAACAATTTGCTTTTAACATCACTGCACAACAATGAAATTCCAAGAAAAAAAACCTTTTAAAATCAGAAAATGAATGCAATAAATACATCACAAAACTTTACCAATGGTTACAGCCATTGTAATTGGGTGGTGACTTTTAGGAAATATGCAACCCGCAACCGTGTAAAAGACAAGAAATCGAGTCAAAAACAACTTACGCCACACAATATGGCTGCTTGTTGTAGCCCTTGTAATTCTTCATGTTCAGCAGCATCCCACATTCTGAACATTTGAAGCACAGCTTGTGCCATATCTGTGCAATTCAAAATGAAGTGCTTATTTTACAGGAACCAAAAAAAGCAAAATGTGTTGATGAGAGTTTTAAAAAAAAGTAAATAGCAACCTAGACACTTGACTATTCAAAAATAGCTATCACCAGCTTTACTTTTTTCTACCAATAAATGTTATCAATTACAAAAGAACAAAAATTGAAAATATAAAGATCAGAAAATTAACATTAGAAAAATTCAATCAAATAGATTTGGCATTTTTGAATCAAGTTGTTCAAGTATTCCAACGAAATACAAAATATATTTCCACAAAATAAACACCACAATGAATAACGTCTTTCACCAGCGACACGTGACAGGTAAATCATTATACAGATTATTGAATATCAGCAAGAACCAGTGGAAATTAGTTCAATGATCAAATTCGTGTTCACAAATTTACCTTATCCAGGCACTTTAATTCCTCTAAAGGATACACCGACTTCTCGCACTTGCTACAAATTTTCGACATTTTCCGGAAATAGAGTTTGCGCGACAAACTACTGCGCGATACGAAGCAGAGCGATTGTTTTAAACGCGGACAGGCCCGAAGGTTCAAAATGTTATGGTGATGCCTGAAGCGCGTATTTCCTATTCTGCAATTTCAAAATATTTTTTGTCTAAAACAGAACGCATCTCAGATCTCATATAAGAATAAAATAACCAAACTGGTGGAAGCTTCAGTTATGTTAAAACACTCTCCATCCACGAAATGAAATCGTGTAGTCCACCAAGTCGGCACATCTTCGAATCGGTCAGGTTTCCCCAAATAGCTTTCTTAAACTTCGTAAAATGGCAAATCCAAAATAAAGACTCCTATTTGCGTTAAAATAAGATGTTAGAAAATAAGCAAAGTCGACACTGGACCAATCACTGACTGACACGCTCCCGCCTCTACCAGTTAACGTCTGCTGGTCAGCGTCGTTTCCATTGTCACGCTTCCATAAACGGTTATAATTTAGCGATGGTTTTAATGTTAACATTGAGCTACTTTAAATTAGCATAATTTTATTTTTCTGAAAATGTTCGATAATTTTATAATACACAATTTTTAAATAATTAAACTAGGAGTTATTTCTCTATAAACTAGGAGCGCTTTACTTTATATAGCTTGTTAAGACTTTATTTTTTTTTTAAAGCTTAAATTGCCGCCAGAAAATTACAAATGGAGAAAAACATTTCCGTCATTATTGTTGACACGGCATCTCTGGAATAAAGCTAATGTTCTGAAACAAATTTGATTTTTTGATGCAATCTAAGCTGAAGGCTGTTCCAATTGTTTTGAAATAAATAAGAGAAACCATTTCAAGGTTTTAAAAACCATTTAAACTATTTTATATAGATTTTTTTTTTAAAATTATCAATTATCGCTTAGACAAGCATTAATAATTAATACTACTAAAATCGCCAAATACATTAACATGTTTTTATTAATAATGCGGTATCTTTTACTACATTCTACTTTCAAAATGGTAAATAATAGAACAAAGCGATCCCGCTTCCCACAAAAAAAAAGAAGAGACAGCCGCCAGATGTCACATTCAAATTCTAGAATGAATCATGCACAGATTAAACAATCAATCAATCAATATAATGATAACAGCAGCAAATGCAAAGAAGATATGTAAATGTATCGGATGACGACAGCAATTTTAATTACAATCGAATAATTATTTCGACATCTTCGGAGACAAACTTTGAATTGGCGGTAATTGTAACGTTTACAGAGGCGTGACTGGGTTTTCAAGAAGTTTATCTAAATAACATTTCCTAACTGCATTTTTTGGAAAGTATGAAAAGAGATTACTAAGCGAAAACAAAATTGCATTATACATGTATGGTGAAGCACCACTTAATTGGTTAGCGCAGAAGTTACAATTACGCAACTCTACCGAAGAGGATAAAAATGTTTGCTTTCCTTTTCACCAGACTTGATTCGTGAGGATAAAACTTTCTAAATCTATTTTTAAAAAAATAAATAATCATCAAAACAATGCGAACATAATTTAAGGAAAATTTATAAGAGAAAATAATTAGAGAAACGTGTGAGAGTTGAAGTGACCGGGAATCCATCATCTACGTATTTATGGCTCCCTAGGTCTTGTTATATTACAACCAGTTAGCAACATTTTTAAGTCGTGTCTAGAATATTAACATTAAGACCGCATAAACATGTATGTAGCCATAAAGCTTCTCTTTTTAAAAAGCTATAATATAACAATATTCAATCTTTTGAGCCGTAACTCTCAACCCAATATTAATATTTTTAGGACAATAACAATATAATTATATTAATTATTGATCAGCACAGTCTTAACAAAAGCAACAATGATAAATTAATAAAAAAAAATAATAACAACTGACCCTCTGTAAATGCTGATCATAGGATCATCCTTATCTGGGTATATCTGCCTGAACTTCCTATAGAGAGACAAAGTACTGAGGTAGCTGATGTAATCTTCGAGTGTTGACTCAAAGTTCATTAATAAGGAGTCGTCTCTGAAATTAATAAATCCTTTTGGTCATCTGTTAAACGTGCATGTATGTTAAGTATTAACGATTATATTATTATTATTATTATTATTATTATTATTATTATTATTATTATTATTATATTGCTATTATTGTCGTATTATTATTTCAAACCTTTCGGCGGATGAGAAGTATTCTTGGAACTCCGGAAATATGCTTTCGTAGTGGTTTTCCAGGTGGAATATTTCCTGGTCGACTGAACTTTTCAACACGCCCGGATAGTACAACTTAAATAATTAAGAAATTGAATTAATTAATTGCCCACACATTGATTATACTTTTTTTTATATTCCAAAGAAAAGAATATTTTAAGCCACACAAATTTCTAGGTTAAAACTATTCGACTGATAATTTATTTTTTAATATTTACTAGATCTGAGCACTAACCAATAAAAAAATGGCCAAAATAAAAAAATAGATAATAATAATAATGATAATTTTAATAATAATAATAATAACTAATAGGACACTAAGAACCTCTTGTTTCATCGTCTCAATATTTGGATCTTCGAACCAATGCATGCCGTAACCATAGGCAACCAGAAGACCCCCTGGCTTCAATACCTTCTTGCATTCCTCATAAAACTTTGGCCTGTCAAACCAGTGCAAGGCCTGTGCCACGGTTATCAGGTCGACGCTCGACTCGCGGAAGATTTTGGACAACCGTGTAGCATCGCATCGAATGAAGATGGCGTTCTTCGAATGACTTTCCTGAGCGTCCTGGGTTGATGAATTGTGGAAAATTGAGATTATTTTGTTTAAGATGTCACCCTATTTTATGTATTTCCACATTAAAAAGTTTTACGGTGTCGTCGGGAAAGGCCGGAGTGGATTTTTTAGGGCCCTCCCGAAAAGAATGCATTTTTTTTACATTGTATTATTCCGTCAACCCAGCACGAGCTGCTATGGTTAAGTTTTCTGTAACGACTTGTTAAAAACATTTCTCTAAATCCTCTCTCTGCTCAGTGACTAATTAATTAATTAACTTATTTATCTATTTATTCATTTAATTTGAAACTAAGAAGAGATGCGTACCTTCACAGCTTCCAGTAACTGCGATTCGCTACTGTCCACTCCAACAACTTGATCGAAGTACCGACATAATGCCATAGTACCTTTTCCCGTACCACAGCCAACATCAACGGCCATATTCAATCTGAAATCTCCTAATAAATAAAAAAAAATTACATTTTTAAAAATTGGTTGCGATACATTGGAGAGGAAATTTCATTTGTACGGTTGGTTGTACTTTTTATTGGAAAAAATATCCTTTAAGAGTCAAACCAGTGCTTTAAGGGTCGTACTGTCTTGTACTGGTTTGACAGGCCTTACGTACGGTAAGAGGGTGGGAAATTGATCTACCCTGCCTCGTGTACGTATTTATTTACTTATTTAAGTTACCATTTTTTTTTCAAAGTCAAAATGTTACATTTACGAACCTTCGTCTGGCTTGTTTCGAGGTAAACGGGCAAAACTTTCTTCGAGTTTGGCCAAGATGAGGTCATAGACTTTGAAAGGATAAGTCGGTCTGTATCTCGAGTAACTCTCCGAGTGTTCCTTTTCTTTGAATAGCCACGACATTTCTGCTTGTTTCTGAAATTATAATCCCAAAAATGAGAGCCTAGGCTTATGTTATGATGTTATACAATTTTGGACATTACTTTAGAATCTAAAATTTAGACACTCAGTAATTAAATTATTAAAAATCCAAATTAATCCTTACCAAATGCAAGATTTATCTTTTCTCAGGATAATCCCCTTTTTTTAGATTTAGAGGAAATTAAAATTAAATTAATTTTTATCAAGCCAAACTCGACCTATATATATATCAATGGATTTCAGAACCTTGGACTTCGTAAAACCTGAAAACAAAAAAACATGGCATTTACGTCATCCTTGTCCTGTTTTCAATTCACAAAAGAGTTTTTCCGCTTTCAAGTTGTTTTTAAGTTGGTCTGCTTGAACTTTTGCCTGTTTTCGTATTTATTTTTTTTTTGCATAACCCCCTTCTTTTATCTAGAACAACTTGAAATTCAAAAAGGCGATTCAAAGCAAATGCTCTAGATTTTTTGACCAATAAAAGAGTGCATTAGATGACGCATACTATTTAGATGCCATTTTCTTTTAGCTGGTTAAGTGATCTTAAATATTTCTTTATTTGCCGATTAAATTCTAAAAACATCTAAATTTAGGAAACTTCCCATAATCACATAAACGATTAAAACTCTCTTCTAGTAATTTTCCAGCTAAAACAGTAATTTATATCAAATATTCGCTGCAGCAGGTATTTTTCCATTTGTTTACGTCACTCGAGACACTTCAAACTTGGAGAAACTTGACAGTCATACTTCAAATTAGGGGCCAAAAACAAGTTGACAGTTCGAACTCTTGTATGACAAAGAAAAAAAAATTAAGATCTTTTAAGCAAACATTATTCAGTGATAAAATACACAAATGCGTCACTAGACTTTGATATCGTACCAAGGGATGTTCTTACCCACCCAGTTACTGTTTCTTTACCACAAACGAAAAGAGTCGTTCGAAAATAAGGCTAAAATACGGAGACTTATCGAAATGAAACCGGGGTAGGGTGAACTTAGGCCTGGCAAAATAAACGGAATCAGAATTAGGACAGACCGACAAAGAAGCTACTTAGATGATTGACAAAAATAGGGCGAGTGTCTTTCCTAAAGGCGATTTGGCTAACATTCCGTGAAGATCAAGAATTATCTGACTTTTCTTTATTTGTAACTAGTGGTGCCCAGCCACGCGTTGCTGTGGCTCAATCTGATTAATTTTATGAGAAAGAAATTTTCTAATATGTTTATTTTTACAATTTCAGAAATTTGCGTGAGGGTTATGATAGTTTGAGCTTTTTAATGTCTCTCGAAAGTTTATTTATATACATAAGGCCGTGACGTCGTCGTGGCAAGATGGCCGGATTTTCGAAAAAAGCGAATTTTTACATGCTGTAGTTGTGGCACATATATGAAACCTATATACAAACACTCCTCCAATCGAGCACTATGTTGTGTCAAAATTTCAAAGCAATTGGTCAAGTACTTTCAGAGAACATTTGCATGTTACAAACACACATTGCATTTTTATTTATATAGATTATTATTTCAGGCTATGTAAGCGATTAAAAAAAGTCAGCCTAACAATGTATAAGAACCTTACCTCCCGAATCACAATTTCTAAATGTTCCAAGTTGATGTATAAGACGTTGCTGCGATAAAACGCGAAAAATGTGGCGCCCTCTCGACGGGCTTCCGCTAGCTGACGCTAAAATCTGACTGCACCGGATTTGTCTCTGGAGTCGTTAGCAAAGTCAACTTTTAAATTTAATAATTTTGCGCATTTTGGTCAACCTGTTGTTAAATTTTTCTTTCAAATTCTGGTCCTCGATGGGCACTCACGAATCCACGAGCACTTTCTTTCAGCTACATATAAGGCAACAGCCGCCAACGATTATAAACCAAGAATTAAACATTTTTTATTTACGTTAACAATTCCCTCGATTTATTATGAAAAGCAAATCTTTGTTCCGTTTTCAAGAAGATACAAAGACGAAAAGACCGCTCGACAGACCATGTGACCTCCCAAACGTGGTGGGTAAACCTGGCAGAAGCTTTTAAGACAGATGTTCAAAACAATGCAGGAAAATAGATTATAGAAAACTATATATTTTAGGTTATGTAATGTTAAAACATGTCACATGACAGATGTAATGCTAATGTTACATGATAGAGCTCTTCATTCCACTTAAGCTCCAAGAATGGCTAAGTTGATGGCCTAATATGACAGCCCATATCTCACGTTGCCTCAAAAATATGCAACAATTGAAGAGAATTAATATGACTACTAAAAAAAATAATTACAAATGAAAATAAGCAAATTCAGCAAAGTGGAAGATGTTCTCACAAGTTCTCACAAATTTCTGGCCGTCAGCACAAAAACTGGGGTTTTCCTTTCTATGACGACATCCTTGTTGTCCTTGTAGAGATCTGACAGTCTGAAAGATAGCAATCAGTTGCAAGGCTATTAACCAATTATAAGATTCCAATCAACAGCAAGGTATAAATCAACCAACCAATCAATCAATCAATCAATCAATTAAATAAGATGTCAACCAATTACAAGGTAACAATTGCTTGCAAGATATCAATCTGGTTACGATGGTGTTTCTAATGTTTTAAACAAAGCACAGTGCCAATATTAAATACAATATATGAAAAATATATATATATATATATATATATATATATAATAAATTATTGCATAATAATAATAATCAGACAAAATAAATCAGAATCATCTACAGAAACTTTAACTCAGAATCCAATTCCATTTGAATAATTTAATAATTAATGACTAATTAATTTAGTAATAGACTTGAAATTTAAACAAACAAACAAATTTATTTTGACAATCATCCTGCTTCTAAACTTAAGTGTAACCGATTTGGACGACCTTCTACGGAACACTTCCAAGAGATCCTCTTTGTCCGGATTGGACTTGGAATAGTTCTGATAGGAAGACCACATGCTCAGGTACCCAAAGAAGTCTTCAAGTGAAGAGTTTGTGGTCAAAACCATAGAGTCATCCCTGGAATGCAATAAGCACAGACATCATCGATGCCCAAAATCCATTACAACTTCATTCACTCTTGACAATGTGAATCACTACTTTTAATTACTAGTAATTAAGACTTAATTAAGTGGGTAATTATTTATTTATTCATAAATCATATATGGCTTGCAGTCAGGATTTGAAGTTCAGATCAACTCATGAAAAGATATCAATCAGCTGCAAGGCTATTAACCAATTATTTCAATTGATATCAAGGTATCAATCAATTAAATACGATGTCAACCAATCACAAGGTATCAATCGCTTGCAGGATATCAATCAATTGCTTCACAACATCTGTGAAAGCATTTCAGTTGTTCAACCTTTCAACAGATGAAAAATTCTGCTTCAATTCTGGATAAATTCTGGCATAGCAGTCTTCCAGGTGTGACATTTCAGGTCCACTCCACTCTTTCAGGATGGACAATAGCTGAAATTTAGAGATTTTGATTGAAAATTTCACGATGAGAGGAAACAAAAAATTACGAGTTATTTTCTAATTACTCATTAAATTCTGGTGGCCTTGCAAAAAGTGTCCAAATTTTTGGCCACACTTCTTTGAAAGCATTCTTGACTCATATTGTGGATTACTAGACGGTTGTAAGTTTTCGAGCACCACTTTAACCCACACTTGTAATCAATCAACCAAGCTCCTATTTAAATTTCAGTATTTAAAAATTTTTTTTACAACTTTTTGGTAATGGAATGTTGCAATCAACTCTGCAAGATGTTGGCAAATTATGCCCAATCAAGAAACAAATATTAGTATGGATCAAAGTGAAATTTGTTAATTTAAAATTTAAACCTCTGCTTTGATCTCCTCAGCTTTCTCATCATCCAGTCGAAAGAATCCACTACCAAAAGCCACCAAAAGCCCTCCTGGCTTTAAGACTTTTTTGCATTCCTCGTAAAACTTGAATCTGTCATACCAGTGCAGTGCCTGGCAAGTGACCACTAGATCAAAACTCGATTCCACAAAAATCTCTGAAAGTTGAGTAGCATCATGGCAGATGAAGGACATGCATCCAGGCTTTTCATTGCCAAATGTCTGCAAGATGAACAACAATTTAATATTCAAAAATGGTAATACTTAAGTTGTTAAAAACAGTTTAAAATGGACTATAAAATTAGCTCACAGCTTCGTACCAACCTCCTTCGCGCAATGGATTTGACTGTCGCTTGTATCTATTCCTATGACTTTGTTGAAATATTTGCACAAGCGTGCCGTACCCTGCCCGGCACCACAACCAACATCCAAGGCCAAGTTCCACTTCTTTTCATCACCACTTCCACCTAAAACAAGTAATTTTGTGTAAAAAAAACCGTCTTCCCAGATCGTATTGCACATCCTTTCATTGCATCCTGTTCCTATCTTCAAAAAATACTAACCTCGAACCAAGTAAACGTAATTTGTACAAAAGTGAAAGTGGACAAAGAGACTTTAATGTTAAAGTTTCAATTACTCTTACTTAATTTCGCAGGGAAGCTTTCATTAAGTTTTCTCTCTATTAAATCATAAACACCATCTGGATAAACTAAGCCATATTTTGAATAAAGTTCTGCAATGTTGGATGATCCGAAATGTGCAGACATTTATAGCAGTTACTATTCGCAATTTTATTACATAAAAGTAGCTTTTTGCCCATCAAAGGCGCTATAATACAACTTTGTCAACCTTTGTGCTTCTGAAACTTCTGGGAAAGAAGTGATAGCCTTGACACGTATTTTTAAAATATTCAGTAGTCATAACAAACTGTTTTAAAATTTAAAAAAATAATATGAAGGTATTTGAAAATAATGCGAGGGCGTTTGAAAGTAATGCCCTAACTAGTTAAAAGAACTAGCCGCACAACGTAAATGGTGAGATCGACCACACACCACCATATTGCAGCATATATACCTAACGGGAATTATTTAAACACCAAAAAATTAGACTTTTTTAAAATTCCAATTACTGGTCCTGAACCCTTTTCTACTCAAATCAAAATTAGTAAAAGCACACCCAGACTATCGCCCGAATCTTCATGGCCACTTATCATCGTGATACATCATATGATTTGTACCTTATTGTCTTTTTACAAAATTCAATTTGCAATTATTTCGAGTTAAATGAAATGATCCTAGCAAAAGAAATAACTCGCAGACCCCTACCTTGACGCTTCGTCTTATACCACACCGCAGCCAACCATAAAATAACTAGGAGCAACTTACCCAACTGATTACTACCTTAATTTCGTACTAACCACGATGACATTAATTATATTTATTATTGCACCTTCAAGCAACCCCACGCCGAGAACAATATATAGAGGGCACAGTTATCAAACCTCTTCCCCTCTACACTTAATACCATAGCAACCTCAATACCACAACAGGAGAATGACATTTCAGTTGGTATACTAACGACATGCCACTACATCAATAGCCTCAACTACAACCACAAGAACAACACAAAGACAAGACCTCCTATACAGTAACGGCTATATTTTTTTCCAATAATTTTTTTTTAATGATCAGACAATGCAGACCTCTCAAGATGCTCTGTACAAAATACCACAAAAAGGAGCTGAAAATCAGAGACATCCTAGAGACTACGACAAGATTCCCACGGCCGCAGACATATTTTTAGAAAGACCGTAAAATTATCCTCCGACACTCGAAGGATCGGAACTGACAAGTTTGTAAGACTTTGAGTAAATAAAAAAAAAAAATATAGAATAAAATAAAATAAAGACCATAAATAAAAATAAAAATTAGAGAAAAGAAGTCAAGAAAAAGAAAAAAAAATCATTAAATCTAATGGACCCATCAATAGAAGGTTGTGAAACCTTCTGTACTCAAAAACAGATGTTCAAACTTGGCTTAAGGAGAAAAAAACCTACACATTTGGCAACTTTTACCTTCCAAGGAGACATTTTTAGCCTGCAAGTTTTGATGCAAGAGTTTGACGAATTCTTTGACGAGACGATTTTGCACGTCCATTGCGAGTCTTACGCGAGCAAATATAAAAAAATTGCAAAGACGGAGAGAGATAAATCTTTAAAACGATGCAGATACTTTAAAAAAAATTGATTTCTTTTTTTTTGGCGTCAAATACGAGATAATACAAATATCTTTCGAAACTTTTTGTCTGTTTGTTTGTTTGTCCAGAGAAACGGAGAGAGTCAACGTCTCTCGTAATAGGAATAAATACAACTGGGGTCACTTTGGGAACGCGTGACATCATACATTACGATATGCTTGTATCATTTCCTGACTCGAATCTGGGCTTCTTCCTCAAAAAAAAAAGAAGAAAAAAACCGAACGAACGAACGAAGCCGCTCCATCTAAAACAATAGGCCGAGCTTTACAAAATTATGCTAAACGTAAAAACCAGGGAGCTAGCAGACTGCAACAAGAAATCAATAAATGCAAAGTAACAATAATAAAGCAATAATATTAGCCGACCGAACGAACGAACGTATGAACGAACGAAAGAAAGGTAGCGGGAAGCTTTCGTGCACGATTCTCTACGTTCCCCGTCAAAAAATGCAACTGTTCCACTGGAGACCTTAAAAGAACGAATGCCCTGCAAGGAGACCGGACGTACCTGGCCATCACCTGGCAGTCATGGTTGCCGGTGAGTACGTCGGAGAACAAGACGAAGATGAAGACGAAGAAGACGAGGAGGAGGACTGAGAAATCTTCGGGTTCTTCAAGCCGTTTCGCGAGAAGCTATTGGTCGATTGGAGGTTCTTGCGGGCATTGTTGTTGTTGCTGCTGCTACTATTATTGTTGTTGTTCTTGTGCGAGGAACCGTTCTTGAAGTGGTGTCGAGCGGACGCAGACGTCGACGGAGGGTCGGACGTTGGTCGGGAAGAAGGGGGAGACCGGGACCCCGGGTCGTTCGAGGCCTTGCTCCCCTGGGCCGAGGTGGACTCGACTGGACGCGAGGAGGCCGAGACGGTCGTCTGACTTTTGTGATCGGCCCCCGACCGACCTCCCCCCTGTCGCGATTGATGTGCGGATCGGGACAGGGCGGAGTCGAGGGGCGGGGACGACCCGGAGTAGTAGACCGTGGTCGGTAAACTTTTGTTGCTGCCGTGGTTGCCGTGCTTGGTGCTGTTGGTCCTCTGGACGTAATGAGACCTTTACAAAAAGAGGCAGACATCATTAAATGGATAATATCGGCAGACGAGGCAACACGAAATCCAAAGAAACTAACTATTTAATTAACTTAAATTATTATTTAATGACGAGCAAGACCTCCATGAAATAATAAATGATTAATCAAGATTAACGATTTTTCTTCTTATAAAGCAAGATGGGACTAACGACCTCGTATTGTCTTCGTAATAGCCCATCGACCTGCTGGATTGGGATTGCTGGTATCGATCGTAGTGGGGCTGTTGTTGCTGGTGATGATAGTGATTGTTGTGATGGTGATGATTGTGATGGTGGTGGTGGTGATGATGACCGTTGCTGCTTTTGACGACGTGATGGGCAACGGACTGCTTCGAGCCGGCAGTGATTTCGCACAAAGTGTCCAGCCGATCGGAATTTCCGCTCGCGGCCGGGACTTCTGGCGCATCCTCGCACGAGTCGTTTTTGTTTCCGACGACGACGTCCGTCGCCGAGTACGAGTGGCTCCGGGAATGAGTCGCCGTGACGGCAGAGAGGAGCGAAGAGGCGGAGGGGGTTGCCGTCTCGACGGGCGGGAGGGGGGTCGAGGACTTGGCGACCTCTTCGTGTTCCTGGAGAGGTTAAAGGTGGTCGAATGATGAATTTCATTGGAAATTATTAAAACGCCAGTTTTAAAGATGTTTAAAGTGTGCACAAAGAACAATGTATGTCTTGATGGTGACTTATTAAAAATATGATAAATATGTTATATTTATTATAAATTTGATAAATATGTTATATTTATTATAAATTTGATAAATATGTTATATTTATTATAAATTTGATAAATACATTATATTTATTATAAATTCGATATATATGTTATATTTATTATAAATTCGATAAATATGTTATATTTATTACAAATTCGATAAATATGTTATATTTATTACAAATTCGATAAATATGTTATATTTATTATAAATTCGATAAATACGTTATATTTATTACAAATTCGATAAATATGTTATATTTATTACAAATTCGATAAATATGTTATATTTATTATAAATTCGATAAATATGTTATATTTATTACAAATTCGATAAATATGTTATATTTATTACAAATTCGATAAATATGTTATATTTATGGGTCGCTCGCTCGTCAATTGCTTTCGCACGTGTATATTTGGGGAATTTGTTTGATTTTAGAATTTAACGGATCACGAAAAAGACACAAAAAGCAAAACCTGATCCTGTTGACTCTCGGCGGAAGTTTTGCTGTTTCCTGTTGAATTTGTACTTCCAGGTCCTTGAACGACGCGAGGCGACTGGGAACTGTGCTGACTGCTCAGGCTGTCAGAGTCAGATCTGTCGGGGATTATCAATTATTTTTATTGTCGATGCCGTCATCATTAGCGTCATCAATATCACCGCCATCATCATCATCGTGATCGCCGTCATCATCTCCATCCTAATCACTATCCTCTCATCCTATCATATACTGATAGGACATTTATATGCACATATATTCTTAAACATAAATGGCCCTCAACCAGAACAAAACAAAAAAGATTTTCCCTTCCATTGAACTTAATTATGAGATGCTTTACTTTTCCTTCAAAGGATATTTCATCATCATCATCACTGCCACCACCATCATCATCATCATCATAACCACCTGTCCTCGATGCAGGGAGGTTGGACCTGGAGCTGCGGCATCTGATTGGAATAGATTCCGTCCAGTGCGACGGGCGGCGCCACGACGCTGGAAAGGACGTAGGAATTGGGAAATTGGTTGAACCTGAAAGTCGTCTGCTGGAGGCCGTCGGCAGCAGTGGCGAGCAGCTGCTGGTAGGGAAACTGCTGCTGGAAGAGTGCGAGGGGTGGAGCAGCGGTCAGAGGAGGGTGGCTGAAATTGAGTTGTTGCTGACCCTGGGGAGTTTGGAAGGCGTTGGGCGCGAATGGGTGGTGGCCCGGCACGAGATGGGGATTGAAATGGTTCACAGACTGTTGTTGTTGCTGCTGTTGTTGCTGATGATGATGATGTTGTTGCTGGATGTGACTGTAGGCAGGGATTCCTGCCGGAGAGAGAAAGAAGGGGCTGGTCATGGTAGGAGTTTGGCAGAGGTGGTGGTAGCGGTCGAAGACGAATCTCCTGTAGGCCACCACCTCGGGAGCGATGTTGAGTATCCTGGCGAGGAGACTGGTGGAGGGGGGCTGCAGGTGGCTGTACTGGGGCAGGACTCCGTCGCAGAGCTCTCTGAACGCCCGGTCGAATTCTTCACGGACCTTCATAGCTCCAAAGCAGCTCTGACCTACATCATTATCTGAAGAGGGAAGTGATGATGATGATGATAATGATGATTAGTTAACAATTATTAAGCATAAATTAATTAGTTAACGAGTTCTTGGGATCAGAAAAACTGAATTGAAGTCCATGACATGATGAGATACAATAAGCAGTAAGTAGCAAGTACAAAAGAGCAATTAAAACATTGGATCCACCTGGTGACCTTTGACATTCACAAGCTGCTTTCAATTGCACACCTCTTTGGAGATGCTTTTCATTAATTAATTAATTCATTCATTCATTTACATTTTCATCCTGCTTCCCAACCTTCTTGCCTCTATTATTATTATTACTATCATTATTATTATTATGTAATTATAACATAATTATTTTATATTGTTTAACAATTACTATAATCATCAATAATAATTATCATCATCATCATCATAATCATCATCAGCTCTCACCAGCGTTGAAAGGATCCTCGACGCAGAGTAGAGAAAACTTGTCTCCCATGCTGTTCTCGCCCTTGCGAAAGTAGGACCCTCCGTCGGTGACCCTGATGCCACAGTTGAGGTAGTTGAAGTGGCGGCCGTACAACTCCAGGAACTTGATCAGCTGGAGGCCGTAGTTCATCAGGCGGTCTTCTGGGTGCAGCTGAAAGGTCAATGAGGTCACTTTGAGGTCAAGCTGTGGAGGTTGGTGAGTTAGATAGACATCAAAGGGATGATATCAAAGAACAGGATGCAGAGCAGGAAAGCAACTGATATTTTTTTTCCAAAGATATCTCAAAGTCTTCTCCAGTTGGAAGCATTTACAAGATATCAGTTTGATATTTTTTTGGAGTCACAAAGAGATGCTGAGATACAAGATAACAACTGCTTTTTGAGTTCACTTGCCTTACTTAGTTAATTTTATCTCCAATTTTAATCTCATTTGCATCATTAACGTTACATGATCACCAATGGTGTTTTTATTAATTTATGTTATTTAAACAGCTATTTATTTTGTACTTTTACGTTGTCCTTAAAGTAATCTTTTTAATTAGCCCATGATAGACTCCTCACCTCCCCATCTCCCCATTGATTTCAACTCAACTCCACTCGTGAATTTTTCCAGCTCGAAGCTAATTAGCTCCATCATGTAAATGGAAACCACTCCACATTTCAAAGCACGTGTGGTCTACCTGTGCTTCCGAGTGATCTATTGCCAGGTGCCGCGAGGGGGTGGAAAATAGACGCAAAAAATACTAAGACTCTGTATAGGGAAACACATTGTATAGGGAAACACATTGTATCAGGGAACACATTGTATGGACACACATTGTATAGGGAAACACATTGTATCAGGAAACACATTGTATCAGGAAACACATTGTATGGATACTTGTTTGACAGGTTAGTTGTGGCAAAAGTAAACATACAAAGGTTATACAAAAGTAAATAAAAATAATTAGCTATTAGTTGAGGAAAGGTTTAAGGAAAATATAAACTTTCTGTTTTTTCGGTGTTCCACAAGATTTCAGATGGCATTTTATAAATAATTCAAACAAACCTGATTATTTTTTTTTTATTATTTTATTTTTTTTTGATAAATTTTAGTCAATTTATAGGCACTTTAGAAATTGCATATTGAACCAACCATGGTCTGTTTTGAGTCAACACGATACAATTCATCAAGACACACACATTCATTCACACACACACACACACACACACACACAACTGACTGATGCAGAGCAGGAAAGCAACTGATGATGCATTTGAAATATAAAAAGTAATAATTTTTTAACTTCTGCAAGTCCCACAGGAGGCTTTGCAGCATTTGCCAGAACTTGACTGACAATCTAATAAGAAACACACATTCCAATTCTACTATCTGTCATTCATTGAGTATTCTCCTAGGCCTTAGTTGTACAGCATCACCATCATCACCTCTGTTATCATCCATCCATCCGTCCATCCATCCATGTCATGTTAGCCTTTCCTATAAGGTTTCTCCTGGCATATAGATGGATCAATGGAAGACAGACAGATAGTTTTACAATGTACACACTTCAATGGAGTTTAAATTACTCCTAAATATGATTATTATAATTATTAGATATTATTAGAAATTCAGGGCAGTTAAACAACTTTACAGATGCATCTGTAATAACTAATATGAAAATAATAATAATAATAATAACAATAATAATGATAATAACATGATAAATTTGTAGTCAATAATTGCCTCAATAATTACTTTTCAAACATCTTACAATTCTCACCAGAAGGAAATTATAGAACCCTACAAAAATAGATAAATAATAATAATAATAATAGAGCCGATGATGGTATTGTTATGAATGATGACGACGACAACGACGAGATGATAATGATACCTGGAGATAGCTGACGATGAGGAGGACGAGGCAGTAGGAGCTGATGCCTCCGTTGAAGGACTCGAGCAGACCCCTCGAGGTCAGGAACTGCTTCAGTACGAAACCCAAGTACTTTAACTCTGGATAGGCAGCCATCATTTTCTGCAAGAAGGGAAAGGGGATTACGATTTAGGATTACAATTGCTTATTGATGTTACAATTACGATTACGATTACTTTTGAAATGTTTACTTTATCGAAATTATTAGCTATACTAAATCATCAGGCAACAAATACGATTGAAAAGAGAACAACAATTTAAAAAATTTACTTTTTCTATAAAACACCTTGAAAATTAACAGGTATTGAGACATAAGAGCATCATCATCATCATCAACTTTATTTATTATTAACTTATTGGATTGTAAGTGAGGGAAAATAATTGTTACCCAATTATAATAATCATCACCTAATATAATTTAAACACTCTTTAATGTATATATTTTTATGTATATATAATATAATTTATGTAATTTATATAATGTCATATTATATTATATACTGATGTATGCAGAGTTACATAAACACTTTGCAATGTCAAAGAACGCCCAGAAAGCAGTTGGAGCGTGAAAATGACAGCTTTCTAAAGCACCTGGGGGTCAACAGCATGAACACGTGGAGATTCATTCATTACTTTCTGCATCACCGACCAGAGATAAAAATTGAGATCAATATGACCAGAGCAACAATGAAATTGAACATTGATTTAAAAAAAAAGAAGCCTACTGATGTTTAACTAATTGTGCAATGAAAAACTACTATCACCACCACCACAACCATCGTCGTCATCATCGTCATCACGCCTTTTGTTAACAATACTGTAATCGTTAACATCCTGTTTACAGAGTTTATAACAACCATCTTTTTTTTTCAGAAATGCAGTTCAAGAATGCTCCCCAGGCTTTGTATGAAATCACTTGAATCATGAAATTACTGACTTATTATTCCTTGGTACGTAGTTGGTGAAACAACACCACATAGTCACCGTACAACATAAGAACATGCACCAACACAACAACAACAACAGCAACAACAACAGTAATTACAACGTTGATCACAACGAGCAGTAACCAACACCAGCGACACCTTTGATTTGAAACCAGAGCACAAAATTCAAACAAGACTTTTGCTTGAATCAAGATGCACAAACACGTGCAGAGGAGAGTTTGGGACACGTGAAACCCAGTTATGATCGTTAAAAACTTTCAATTGTCAGCAGCTATTTGGATGTGATACAAAAAAAAACATCAACTCTAGGTGGATGGATGGAGGAATGAATCTTATTATAATAATAATTAGTAATTAATTAATAATTAATAGACATATCTGCAGTTTTTGGACTCTTCTGGACAATAATTTAAACTCAAATTGCACTCCAGGGGAAAACCCCAGAATAACCTCACGTGACCTCAATTTCTTGAAGCCAAAACACAGAAGGCTTTTTCTTACGTTAAACTTCAATTCAAAGGCAAATTAACAACAACAACAACCATAGCTATAACAACAACCACAACAACAACAATCACAACTACAACAACCACAACAACAACAATCACAACTACAACAACCACAACAGCAGCAGCATCAACAAAAACAACAGCACATTGTTAGTGAAACTGGTAGCAGCTAATTCAAACCAACAAATAAGGGAAGTCAGCCTTGCACTGATGGCAATGGAGTGGATGGCAATTTAAACAAGAAATACAAGATATTAAATTGTAATATATTAAAATTAATAACATTTACATTTAATTTATATATATTCCATTAAATCTGAAATTGCCTAAATTCATTTAATTTATTTATATATTTGCCTGAGATAGCAAGTGACCATTTATAATAAGTGACTGTGAAAACAGCAACAAAGTCTGGAGCCATGTTTTCAATTTCTAAAACCCACAGAAGAAAAAAGAAAAGGTATCAACTTAGTGATTAGTATTTGCTTAGTAACAAACATGCCAGCATTTTTGTTGTGAGACTTAACTGTTACATTGGCCATTTTGATTTAAAAGCTTCCATGTTTCCATGATAAATTATGAAAACCTCATCCTTCTTGTTGTTGTTTATTTTGTTTAATCTTAGAACAATAAAGTTCTTTAAAGCAGGAATTTGACAAATAAATGTCTTGATTTTTAATTTCATCATCCTAATCATCATCTTTGTTGTCATCGTCGTGATGATGATGATGATGATCATGGGCACCTACAGGAGGCAAAGCTCCTCCCATTCTAGGAGCCCAGGTTTGTTTTGTTTGTTTACCTGTATTGGAGAGCACATCACCTGGAAAACTGGAAGAAGTGGAACTAAATACAATGACCACTTATCAGACTGCAGTGAAGATAATGGAACCTACATAACCTATATAACCTATATAACCTATATAACCTATATAACCTATATAACCTATATAACCTATATAACCTATATAACCTATATAACCTATATAACCTATATAACCTATATAACCTATATAACCTATATAACCTATATAACCTATATAACCTATATAACCTATATAACCTATATAATGGAAGATTGTGGACCTAAAGTAGCTTTGCCTGAGAGTCTAAAAAATCCATCAGGTCCCAATTATATTGCAATAATTATTGCAACAGGCACTCATGTAAACCAATTAGCTGTAAATAGGCTGGGAAATTAGACACACACACACACACACGGACGCACACGAACACACAAAACAAAATAAATAAGCAACCGTGTGTTTAAACTTGTTTAACTTGTTGAAATTAGACGTATCTGCAAAAACTTCAGAGTTCTATTTTCGTAATCTTTTGAACTTTGATCTGCCTTCCAATCGAGACACAGAGACCATGAAAAACACACGACAAACAAAGACCAATAATTATAATAATAATAATAATAATACGATTGATTCTAAAATTATAATATTATAATGATAATCACCAGTGATAATCAGTGATTAACATCTAGAGAAGCAATGATAGATGAACAGAGCAAAGATAGTTCAGAGCAATCAGAGAGAGATCATTGATATGAGTGAAAAAGGGGTTTAGGTCCAATAGCTACTTCAGGCTCTAATGGCACCTCTGCAAAGCTCACTGTTTTAATTGAATTCCACCAAATATTTTTCTCACCACCAACACCAACAACAACAACACCGCCAACAAGAGTAAACCCTGCCTATTTAAAGTGAGTACAGAAGAAGATAGCTCGCTACAGAAGTTATAATTGAGATAGCAAGAAGATCATGTGAATGAAAATCTGTTTCATTACTCCACAAAACAAGTTAAAAAGTTAAACAAAAATATATAACTACAGCAAATAACCATAACAGAAAATAGGTTACGTAGTAATTAACAACTCCAAAAATAAACAACGATGACGACAACGACGATGATGATGATTACGGTAAAATAACAATTGCCGCAGAACAATGTCCAGTTGACTAGGCGCTACTCCAAACAATCACAAAATCCCTCTTTTATCATTTCAGTTGATAAAGTTTGGAGATCAATGTTTTGACTTTTGTTTTGATATGATATTGGGGGACTTGATCTTTTTCTTTTTTTTAATTTTTAAATTTAAAAAAAAATTCTTTTAAAGCTGTTTTATTCTTAGTTAAAAAAGAGCTAAGTCTACCTACACATTGAGTCAATTACATTATGACTTTCTAATCTGGGGATCTTTGCATGCCAGAGACAAAGGTGATTCATTTTTAACTTTAATTTCAACATATTCCACTGTAACTATGGCGGTTAGCTATGGAATCTAGCTTGGTAACTAGCACTAGTCAACATTAATCACAAATGTCACAAATATTATCATCATCATTATCACCACCACTACCATCATCATCATCCTTCTCCTCATCAAAATGTTTATGCTTTATAATTCTTTCCTTAAAAACATGCCGTCAACAGATGGCAGTGTGAGACTGGGTTGCTACCAACAGACCATAAAAAAACAGCTTAGTAACTCCACCCATTGGATGTACTTACCACTGTTGTTGTTGTTACTGTTGTTATTGTTGTTGTTATTATTGCTATTGCTGTTGTTATTGTTGTTGTTGTCTTCATCAACTTTCATCAAGAGCATCACAAGTTTATGGGTCACCACTCAGCAGTTATTCTCATTTTCATGTCATAATAATAATAATAATAATAATAATAATAATAATAATAATAACAACAACTACAACCGGCTCTGCTTTCAAATCATTAAAAGCCATAACTATCACTAAGCTTGTCACTGAGACCTTGTCAAAACATCAACCCAAATTCTAAAGAAAAGCAAGACTCCAGTGTAAAGCATGCATTTGCTACCAGTGCAGAGTTTGTTAAATCTTTATCCTACATTGCTGTTACAAAGTGCAGACTCAGAAACGTATTATTATTATTATTGTTATTATTATTATTACTATTCTTCTTATTATTATTATTTTATAAACATTTTTCCTCCTTCTTCTCGGTTTCATTGCCGGTGAGGAATGAATGCTGAGCACTACCAGTGCTCTCAGCGATTCATCCAAGAACTCTCAGCATAATATGGGCAGTTATTATTATTATTATGATTATTATTATCAATGTTTTTTTTGAAACAACAAAAATAGGACCTGGTAACAATTGGGAGTTTAGACTTCAACCAAGTATTTTACTTAATTAATTACTTTTATTATTTTATTATTCGTAAGGATTTGCTTCTGCAAAACAAGTAAATTGGGGCAGTTAATCTTTAAAGTGGAAAAACATCTCAAAACTCAAAAGAAATAAAGGAGAAAACGAAAGTAGAATAAACTAATAAACATATAATTAAAGAAATCATTCAAAATGGGGCAGCACCAGAAGGCTTGTTGACATGAAGTTTCTTTACAAGAAAATGGATGGATGGATGGAAGGAAATGATTATGCTGCTGACAATGATGATAACGACGACGACGATGTCATGGATGAATGTCAAGGGCCAAAGAGGAATCACAATTGAACAGATTAAGTGGTTCCAAGAAGAGACGATGAATGGAAGAAAGGAGGAGGAGGAGGAGATGAGTTCCCAGTTGTTGGAATTGGAAGAACAGTCATCAGCCATAATGTTAAAGACCCTGGATGGATGGACAGGACTGGAGCAGATAAAGATAAAAATATTTCCTGCTGATGAACAATACCTTGACTGCCATCTGCTGTGTGGAGAGTATGGAGAAATAATCATCATCGTAATCATCAAATGGAATAAACAAAAATGAATGAATACTAAAGAGTACAAGGTGATGGTAACTAAAGACAGAAAGGGCATATTGGTTGCATCTTGGTTGGTACTGAAAGACATGGGAGAACTATGCAATATATTCTCCAAACAGGATGCTTCAAAACTGAGCATCATCCAAACACTGGAGGTAGACCAGTTCAGGAAATCTTTACAATGGCAAAACCTGGCTCAGTTTTTGCAGAGCACAGGAATCAAAATGAAATGAGAGATTGAACTTGCACGATTAGATATCTGGCTTTAAAATATTTACTAATAAATCAAATTGCTTTAATCAAATTAACATGGAAAGTGATAGACCTAGTGGGAACTTATCATCACCATCGTCATCACCAATACAAGCACCACCAATATCATCATCATCACCAATACAAGCACCACCAACAACAGCAACCACTACAAGATAAACAATATCTTCAACACTTCAACTCTCCAACTATGAATAAATAGCTAATGGAAGCACCCATGTGATGATGTAATGTTGTCTAAGCCATGTGATGTGCTTAGTGGTGTCTCCCCAACTCCAACCCCAACCTAACCCATTCCAACCCCAACTCCAACCCATTCCAACCCCAACACGACCCATTCCAACCCCAACACAACCCATTCCAACCCACACACACCTTTTCTGTAAAATACTCAAGGTTCTCTTGTGTTCTGTACTACTTTTTATTTTAATCTATCCTCAATGAGACCCATTACACACTGAATGAACTTACTGACCCACGCAAGGCAAGGTTTGGAACACTTTCTGGTGAAAGCATGCATTAAGAATAAATGGATGTCTGGCATTTTTTTATACACCTAGTAATAACTTAATTATTAGATACATCAGAAAAAAAAATATTATTGCTATTAATAATGTTCACATTATTATTATTATTATTATTATTATTGTTATTATTATTACAAGATAACCTCAACGTATAAATCTCTACTTAACCTGTGACCATTTTCACCATTTTTTCACAATGATGATGATGATGCTGATGACGACAACGACGACGATGATGATGATGATGATGACACCTTCGTGGCTATGTTGATGTATCTGCTAACTTTTGTCTGGTAAAGAATCTTCGTGATGAAATTCCGTTGGATTTTTCCTCATCAGGGATGTAAACAGAAAAGGATGGACAAGAAAAAAAGAAAGAAAAGAAAGAACAGAGAAATGTAGCGTCGTCGTCATCATCATCACCACCATCACCATCATCATCATCATCATCATCACCACCACCACCACCACCATCATCATCATCATCATCATCATCATCATTGGTGATGAAGATCAATTAGTTTCCACTATTTGAGTTAGGAAGAAGGGGAATTATACAATTTTTATGCTGACATCTTGAGAGATATTCTGACAGCACCCTACATTTTTTATGGATCCAAGCAAAAGAAACTGTCATCACCATCTTAAACCGCCAGGTCATCGTCATCGTCATCATCATTATGTTTAAAAGTAAAGCTATAAATAAATGAATATTTGTTCTACAACAACAAACAGAAACAAACTTTTTCACCTGTCAGGTGAAAGAATCAAATAAGACCTGTTAATTGTGACAACTTTGGAAGGAAATTAAAAGAATTTTTATTAAACAACAACAATAACAACAACAACAAAAAACAACAACAGGACATAAAGAAAGTTGAACAAAACAAAATTGAATTCCCCATTTTTTTTTTGCACAAATAAAGGTCAGAGTGTCGACAAGATAAAAATCATTTCTCAACAACAACAACAACAATGACAACAACAACACAAACTATCAACAACTTCTAACCACCCCAGCCATTCTGTATTTACAGATACACCTGAGTCTGAGTCACAGAAAGTAAACGAATAGCGTCATCGTCTTCATCATCATTATCATCATCACCGTCGCCACCCTCACCACCATCACCACCATCATCATCATCAAGCAGGTGGTTAAACCAATTAAGGTAAACAAGTATCCACCACTATGAAGTTTCCAAGCATTTGGATTACAAAATACAACAGATCCAGTAGGTTGTGACATGGAAAACTCAGAAGAAACTGGACTTGGATTTGATTATCTTCTAACTTTGAACTTGATCCCCAAATAAATGTTACTAATAGTCTAAAATGTAACAAAATAATAATAATAATGATAATAATAATAATAATAATAAAACTAAGAAAGACATATCCCTCTGTTACAAATATCGATATTCTCACCCGATAACCTCTTTCTGAACACACGCAAAGCAAATAAAAACATCAACGATCAAGTGATTTACAACTGTAAGCTCATAATTTCATGACAGATTGCAATGACATCAAGTTTCATGTCATGAAACCAATTATGGCTATTATAATATATAATTTATAATATATAATTATTTATAAAATAACAAATTGTAACAACATCATGCATAATGCTTAATATAATATAGATGAGACCCCACATATACATTACAATAGGATCAGTACAGAGGATATGGCCTGCCCGCACCACTTGACAGGGATAACTTCGTTAGTAAATGTTTGTTAATAACAAATATAATAATGAAAATAATGATATTATCATACACCCGAGTCTGATAATAACAACAAAAACAACAACAAAAATAATAACAATAATAACAATAATAATAATAATAATAATAATAATAATAATAATAATGTTGGATCCCGAGATCCAATAAATTGAAGAATAATTAAAATTATATTGCCAATAAATTAATAAATTACTAAATTAATTAATTGGCAATATAATTTTAATTATTCTTCAATTTATTGGATCTAAGGATCCAACAATAATAATAATAATAATAACAATAAAAAAAATAATGATGGAAAATGATGACACTAGTTTCATCCTATGCAAGTTTTGGTCGCTTCCTTTTCAAGTCACAAATTAGTGATGGGAGACATGAAATGTTACTTTAATATGTTGTTATAATTAATCTTCCACACAATCAAAAATAAAAATAATTTATTAATAATAATAAATAAATAAATATAAATAACTTATTAATCAACATACAACCAGCAGCTTCTCTGGGAAATACAGGAGAGCAGAAGGTAAACAATTTGCTGAGATCATCACATTTCAAGTTTGAATGTGACGAATGAGAGTCTGGGATGAGAGGGATCTGATGAGAAATGTTAATTATCATCTGCTTCCTCATCTTCATCAGCACACTGAATTAACAGATTCAGTCATCACAACATCATAGTCATCATAGTTGTGGATAATCTTGATTATCATCAGCTGATAGCAGACCTCGACTCCATTTTGAGTTCGATAAGAAAATTAACCAAAGTCAAAGTCACACAACGATTTATAAGATTTACCAAGGATAAATCGAAGCACAACAAAGCATAACAAAGTGCAGTTTGCTTAAAGTAAAAAAAAGATTAATATGTCTCAAATCTACTCTTCCAAAAAGTTGTTCAATGAACAATCATCTTCTGAAGTATTTTTGGCTACAGTTTTGAGCAGAAGGCAAATAGTTGTCTATTGATCTATTATACTGACTTTAGGAACTGCAATGGAGTGAAATTATCAACATTTTTAGAAATTAACCAATACATATTATAAATTACTGATACATGTTGTTGGATCCCTGGATCCAGATAATTAAAGAATAATTAAAATTATATTGCTAATTAATTAATTTAATAATTAATTAATGTTCAGGGTACTATTCAGAGTCTTTGGTTGTGAACCTCAACAAATAGAGAAATTTAGAAGAGCAGAGCGAGAATAAGAGATAGAGCAGATTCCAAGACTTAGACAATTGAGCATTTTACATCTTCCAAGCCATCTGAACACTTTTAATAGACCTGACCTTCCATAATTAGTTTGAGGACCCCGGGTTATTACATATTATTAATTACTAATTACATATTCACACATATACCAATAGTGTACAATATGTATGCTATGAAGCCACCAAACAATACTAATACTAACAGACCAATCAAAAAATGATGATGTCATACATAGGAAAGTCATTGAGGACATTCAAATAGTAAACTTTTGTTTGGAACATTCATGCATCTTTAGTTATTGTCATGAATAATTAATTGACTATTTTAAATAATGCATGGCTAAATTGTAAAGGTCTCTTATATGTCTCTAGAGGGAGGAATGTTTTGATATCAATGGATCTATGATAATATTTATAATCCACAACATGTCTAACATGCAATATATCAAAAACGGATGTGATGGATAGACACTCATAAATATTCATCACGTTACATAAACATGAGACCAGACAATGTCATTCTTTATGAGGCAAACCAAAATGGCCAGGAGACAGAAGCTCCAACAGGTCATTTGGTTACCATTGGAGCCATATATAATATATAATAATAATAATTAATTATATATTTTTTTTCAAATGAGAGAGACAGAATATAGCACCAAGGGATGCACTGAACATGGAATCAATAAGGTGGAAGCTGAATGCATACCAACAATGGACAGGAAATACATCCATTCCTTTACTATGCTATTCAGCATCTCTTGTCTTAGGTGAAAAATAATCTGCAGGGATCCTTCCAGGATTGGAAAAGCAGAGAGACAGACAGACATACAGACAAACCAATGGAAAGACAGGCATCTTCCAAGAACAAGCCTGAATGCTGCATGCTCACTTTATGGAGATGGTATTCTTTTTTAGCTCAGAATTTGCTGACTATTCACGTCACGTTAAGTCACGTCACGACCCAAGATGACTTTGTATTTACAACTTGCGTCACCCAGAAGAGAATTAACTGAGGAATGAATGAATGAATGAATGGATGGATGGATGGATGGATAGATGGATGGATGGATGGATGGATGGATGGATGGATGAATGGATTGCTGCGTGCATGGACAATCTCTTGTATTTCACTTAAATTCAAATAAATTTAATTACAAAGGACCCACAACCGATGAAATATACACATATTTACAGGGTTTATGAAATAATTTAAATTGTAAATTAAATTATAATTTTTAATTAATGCCAAAATATAAATAAATGACAAATTTATAATCTCTGGGGATGCTGGAAATCAATATGAAGACAGGTTTGGATTCATTGAGAAGAGAAATTGGAGAATTCCATTCACTAAGAGGTATAAATTAAAATATAAAAAATATTTTATAAATTATTTTATAAATATTTTATAAATTAAATAATAAATTTAATTAATTAAAAATAATTTATTCTCAAATGTTGTATAATAACGTGTGTCATAACGACAGAGGGGAGTAACCATGGTAGTTAGCAATCACTTTGAGACTGGGCTGGCTAAGAAGTACTCATGAGTGCTCACTAATCATTGTAACTCATTGCAAGGATATGAAACTCATTGAAACTCAAAACGAAAACTCTCATAAACATGTTGTCGGCAAATCACTTTCAGACACCTCCACCGCTGCTGAGTTATAACATCCTCATTAATTATAATAATAATAATAATAATAATAATAATAATAATAGCAATAATAGCAATAATCATCATCATTACCATCACCATAGTGATTATTAAGCAATAATTTTCAGTAGGTTTATAATATAATCGTTCTATGATGTTCACATTATTCCACCCAATAAATTCTAGTCCCACAGGGGGTAATGACTGATTGGCGGAGTTAAAATAATCACGATTATGAACGATAATTGAGAGAGAATAATTCATTTGAATGAATAAAAGAGTCCTCCAAACGGAACGAGTGATGGTGCTACTGAAAGAATGAGAGCAACAATGTTTCTCATGAACGAACCACCCAAGAACCACCCAAGAACCACTCAAGAACCACTCGTCCCCAACAATTAGAGAGGAACAAACAGGATAGGTAAAGGCAGGCCTTCCTCCTTTTGACCAACCATCGATGACAAATGACTCTTGGGAAATTCCCCATTCTCCCAAAATAGAATGAAAACAATTTACAATTAGAGCCAGGGAAGAGTTTTTGTCCATGAAGGGTGAGGACAAAAACAAAATGTAAATAAATGTTAAAAATTATAAAAGCAGAAATTAAAAACAAAAAGGCCTCCACATTAACGACTTAATAACTATGAAAAAAAATACGACTCCACTCCAAAATGCTGATCCGAAAATAGTATCTATAATAACTGTCCAATAGCTTCCAAGGTGACTACAGATAACACAAACAGCAATGATAGATACCACATCAACAGATGTAATAAGGAAGTAATAAGTACCACATCATCATCATCGTCATCATCATCATCGTCTTCGTCATCATCAACAGCAGCAACAGCTCTCACCTTTATGAACTCGGCACTGGTGAGCGCCCCCTCTATGTTTATGCTGACGTCTACCTTGGTGGCCGTACTTTTGTCTGTAAACTTGACTATTGGCACCTGTTTGTAAAACAAGGCAAACAACGTATTGTTAACTTGTTAAGTAATAAATTAAAATTTATTAAAATGTATTGTTGCAAACATTTCAATGAAAACAAAAGTGTAAGCAGCAATTATTAAGATGAATTTTTAAGCACTGTCTGGATTGTCAGCTAATGGTAGCTATTGAGTCCAGCCTAACCCCTAACCCTAACCCTAACCAATTCATGATTTATTGTGCTTAATATTATTAAATTATTATTAAACCCTTAATATTAGGTTAATTATTCACATAAAAACTTATACTACACTTAAAAGCAGTCAGGCATTAGCAATCACAATAGCAGCAGTTTGTTTGCAGATGTTAGTTAAAGATTTTTGGTTAAATATTAAACTATTGTGATTTATAATAACCTCAATAACCTTAAGATGAGAACAAAGGAGCTAATAAATCGAATGATTACAAATCATTATTGCATAATAATAATTACATTGTAATATAACATAATAACCGGGTTCAAATTGTGAGTGTTTGATAACAAGTGATTTGTTTTTTTGCTTTAGAGTCAGAGCTGCATGCTTATCTGTAATAGAAAGTACTTAAAATAGACAGAAAGGTCAGACAGGCTGACAGACAGTGAGAGGAAGAGAAGAGGACTCAGAGTCAGAGAGACAGACAGACACAAACAAACAAGAACTAAAAAAAAAAGAATTGCTGTTCATACAATGCCATTTGTTATCAGTCCTTCAGCAGCCAAGGATTGAAAGTAAAATTCATGTTAAGGTCAGCTCTAAGCAACAAAATAAAAAAAAGAATCAGACAGAGTAAAATAATTTTTAGCCATAGTCCAATCAAGTTTTTGAGGTCCCATTTTAAGAGCTCAAATTAACTCTAATCTCTCCCATATTTTGGAAACATCAACAGTGCCCTATTAAAAGGAGGCTGAAGATTTCTCAATTATTTTATTCATAATCTCCTCCCCCACATACAACCCATATCCACATCCACACAGACAGACAGACAGACAGACAGACACACACACACACACACACACACACACACACACGTGGGCAGATTGACAGAACGACACAAGAGAAACAAAAAAACTTTCCAGGGACTTTCCAAAACTTGCTTTTGCTTTCATTTCCGATTTCAAAAGATTTATCAAAGAAAGCCAGAATCAATACAAAGCTGACATCAAAGCAACATCGGGCATCTCAAGCTTCCTTCATTTTCATGAAAGCAAACAACCGACGGACAGACCGACCAAAGGATAAGTTTCCAATGTCCATCCTTTTCAAGACCCTCCAAATGCTTCTCGATAATTAAATATAATTAAATATAATTATTTATATAATTATACATTTTATATAAGTTTTAAAAAAAAGGACACAAACTTTGCTTAAAACTAACCACTAGCATCATCACCATCACCATTGCTACTATCATCATCAATATCAACATCAAAAACCCCCAGGTTATCACGTGATTTTTTTTATTACCAATCACCTTTCTGGCCAGGCAAGAAAGACAAACATCTCTGAATCGAGTACAAATGTCAGACTGAGGGGGTTGTTGTTGTTATTTAAGAGATGCCTGGCAATTATCCAGTGGAAAAGATATCCAATTGCAAGCATGGAATAACAATGAATGGAAACCAAGAGTGTGTCTGTAGGAAATAAATTGACAGTAACGACTGAGACTGAGACAGACTGACTCATGGGGCTGGAAAGTCCCACTGCCAAAGTACATTTCAAGGCCTGGTGAAACTGGCAAGATGGGATTTCCTAGTGTTTCTTCAATTTAACAAAATAAACAGACTGGTCCTTTGGTTTATTTCATTGGAAATTTCCACAGACCCTACAAAAACCAAAATATATTGCAATGACTGACACGCTGAGGTTTTTCTTCAATTAAAAAACCTTTGGGTTATTTTAAATTTGTTTAAATTTGATTTTTGCCTCTAAAATTCACGATAACCCATAAAGATATTTTAAATCAAGTTTAAAAATGGATCTTAGCAAGGTGTTTCCTACTTATTACTAGGGACGTTTACTCTGCTTATCACTATGACATCACTTCACTTGTTTGATCAATCAATTGACCATTCAGATGATTACAAATGCCCCCATCATGTGACAACAGGAACAGTCACAGCCTAGCAAAAGTTCAAAGGTCACTCATGTCACTGTTGCTGAGTTGACTAAAGCATACCATATACATGATCATTCTTTCAAGCATGCACGCACACACACACACACACACAACATCGCGAGATAACTTTCACTTTCACTTAGTATCAAGTTATCATTCTTGAAATTTAGATCGGTCTAATATATCAATAATTAAAATTATAACAGTTTAACATATATTACAGTATAACAATATATTACAATCACAACAATACATTACAATACAGTTACAGCAGTCTAACACATTTCATTACAAATGTTCATGAACAGCAGCTGGTTACAAGCAGGGCACTAATTGTTTGCTTAGACTGATTTATATACAGATGCTGGCAACGCCCAGCCACTGATGTCATAGGTCATCACTATCACCATCATCATCATCATCACCGTCATCATCATCATCATCATCAGACAGTCATGGGACCATACAGAACAGACCAGGGACCTCTTTGTAATACTAATAAGCACTTGAGACAAGCTCTCTTCTAAGAAATATTCTTCTTTTTTTCTTAAACAACACAATAGTCCTCAAAACCATTATTATGCAAATAGTAGTTTAACATCATTAGTAATAATAATAATTATTATATTGATATATTAATAACAACAATATTAATAATAATAACAACAACAACAACAAAAATTTAACCACACAATAGCAATATTTAGAACCTGGTAACACCTCTTAAAGTAAGCAACAAAAGACAAAAATTCAAATCATTCACAAACTAAATTACCACAAACACATACTCACCATTTCACAGCAGACAGACAGACAGACAACAGACAGACATATCGAATGAACAAAATGAAGGTAACATTGCAGACAACAACAACAACAACGACAACCAGTGTTAGACAAGACGACCTTCTCCTCTTGGAAAGGTCAGATAAAAAAAAAAGGTATGACTCACGCTGGTCCTGATGACTTTGACGTCGTCACAGTCGCCCTGCTTGATGAGATTCTGCTCGAGTTGCGTCAGGGCCACCAACGGCTCCAGGTCGGGGCACTTTATGACCACGTCAATGTCACTGGTGGGGAGGTACAGGCCAGTGTCGAAGCTGCCGTAGACCTTCACCTGGAGTTAAAACGATTGATGGCGTCGATTTATTTGGATTATTAATGGTTAATAGATATATTGTTATTTTTAATATATATATATATATATATATATATCCATCATCATCCTCAGTATCTCAATATAGACTTGTTGTCTTCATCATCATCACCGTCATCATAGGCCACACGATATCCTCATATATTTATATATGTTGTTATCTACGTATTCTCATTATCGTCATCGTTTTGTTATAAACTTCTTCAGTTCTCTGATATGGATCCTGTTTATGTTTATGGATTATGCAACAGACCATTCGCTTCAAATTGCTTAGAATTTGTTGTTTTATGTAATTTAAATCTTACAAAAGACTAGTAGAAACATGAATGAATAAATAAATGAATTTATGAACAAACAAATTGAAATAAAATACATTTAGCAGATATATATATATATATATATATTCCTGATCCTGATTGCGATGCCTTGCAATTTATGTTAACAGCATCAGCAGTGTCCTTAACCTTGACTGATAAATTGTTGTAAATTATGATTATAGACAACCCATCATAATCAATCAAATTTAACAAGTTATTATTCCGATAGATTAGTTGCTAGGCTGATTGAAACTAATTGGTGCAGTACTTAATTTGTCAGCAATTAGATTAATTACATCCATGCAAGTAAGTCTTGATAATAATAGTAATAATAATAATAATAATAATAATAATAATAATAATAATAATAATAATAATAATAACATTACCATGGTATTAGTGTTATTACAAATCTTAGTTTTGCTAATTAATTTACAACATCCATTTTCAGAAAAACCATCAAGGACCAATGACAGACAGACATTATTATCAAATATGTCCTTGTATGGCTGCTGTCGCAACCAATCAATGGACATTGCTTGGCATTGAAAATCGTCTGCCAACCAAACGATGTTTTGACCGCCCACCGTGAGTAAGAATGAGTCACGGTCACTTATTCAGCTATGATATGAGTGGACCGTCCATGTTCAACAAACCCATAATCACTATCAATGCTATCACAATCCATGATCATCATCATCATCATCAACAACATCGAAGTACCAACTACATTAAAATAGTGATATTAACTAACATAATGTCATTAACTGTCAGCATATTCAACATAATTGCTGTGCTAAATCACTCTCCTGAAGTCTATGATAATAATAATAATAAAAATAATAATAATAATAATAATCACCATCATCATCATCATCACCTACCTCGGCGTTGGCCCAGAGGGAGGTAGCAACCTGCCTCAGTCTGTTGACTATCTCAGTCCTCATGTAGACTTCTTCCTGGAGTGGTGCCATGTAATTGTAAAAGTCCACCATCTCTTCGTGCAATCTGCAACGATCAACAACCGCTGGGATCACCAGACGATTCAGCAGTGCAAGCAACGCAATGCATTACGGTGAATTCATGACACGATGCACTAATGCTTCTTTAACTCTCTATTAAATAATTTGGCATCGAGAAGATGACAAGTCCGTAGAAACGCTTGGAATCCTCCTTCCTCCCCAAAGTCCTTTTCCAAACAAGTATAACAAGTATAAGCTCCACAGACACTAACACAACTGCCACTGATGTCTGTATGAGACAGTAAAATGCTCAATTGATTTAATCATTGTTGTTGTCATCCAACAACATCAACTCAGGCAACTCAAAATACAAAGAGCCAAAAGATCTTGTGGAGCTATTTTATTTCAAATTAGTATTATTATGATTATTATCATAGTTATAATTTAATTTATTTACTTATCTATTTATGCATTTGAAAACATCACATACACACACTCACAAGCATCATCGTCACTATTTCCCAAAGGAAGCCTTCACAGTGTTGGTCCATGGTCCATATATAAAGAGGTCCTTGGGGACCAACTGGTGATGATCATGACTGATAATTATATCACCATTATCCCTCTCCAGGTGATACAAAATGCAGGTTACTGACATCATCGTAATCAGACAACATCATCATCGCAGTGCTAGTTTCAAAATCTCATGAACACAATCTTGCCCAACACTGGTTATCGATTCCTCATTCCAACAGGAAATAATTGGGCTGTACTTTGGTCAGAGTCCAGTCGCTTTTTATCTCGACCACATTCATAATAAATTATAATAAACTATAATAAATGTTGTCAATAAAAAGAAAAGGAATGCTAAAAACACTCTTTGAAAAGTAGATGAAAAAAATGACACCTGTGTTCTAGGAGAGGTGTGAACATTTTCACACCTGGATCTCATTTAAGTAGAGGTTATGCACTTCAGCAAATGAACAATCTCCAGTCACTTTGGTGATAAATTAATGGCCAGTGTCGTAATGTAATCAGTTTTGAATGTGTCAATAATGATGGATACAAGAAAATTGTAGTAAAAACCACAACTTTACTGTAGTTTCACAAATAAAAAAAAGCATAATTCATTTTAATCTAGCAGTTACACCTGCATTTTTGCAAGCATTGATGCAGAATATTGAAAGCTTTGCTCTGTTTTGCTATGTTTGCTCTTCTGGGCATAAAAATCTACATATCAGATGGCACTTCCTATCGCCTTGAAAACAATGGCGGCAATTGCAATCGACATCATGAAGTTCATAACATAGTTTAACACTCTTTACTAATGTCAAGAACTTCATAAAATATTTTAAAGTGTTGCTAGCGTTCTATATTTAAAACTTAGTGATAAACCAGAGTCTACTTTGGAGAGAGTCACTTTTAGTTGACACTTTCACGACCCATATTTACTCTTGGCCCACATATTAGCAGCAACAATGACCGGGCACACCGAGTTGCATAACAACTCGAGATTACATTGAGAGATAAGTAAAATAACTCACTGATAACTATTAAGATTTGATTCTATGATTTGACAATGGCTGTTTTTTTTCTCAATGCAGAACCAATAAAACAATAAGAAAGCACTAAAATGCAAAGTGAAAGAATAACTAGTAAATAAATGTTGTAAAAATGTAAACCAATGCAATTCAAATTAAGAATTACCCAATTATAAATTAAACCAAATTAAAATAATAAAATTAACCACTGCTCTACTTTACTTGTGATAATTCAAAATCAACTCATTAAAATCAAGTCAATATTTGTTTATTGACATTTCATTACATAATCAGCAAACAAAGATGACAGAAAAAGAGAGCCATCCAATTTCTGAAGAACCCATCTAAATAGGATAACTTGCATGCAGACACACTCACAAAAATCAACGACCAACTACCCAATAATGCCTGAACTGGTAAAAGCTTACCCCAAGAGGCCTGGAGCATATACTTTGTCCTCAGGCATCCAAGGAATTGACGTCCTTTGACTGGCTTCTGAGCAAAAGGTCTTCGAGGATAAAGTATCCCTGCTGCCATTTTGGTTTAAGTACTGGTCTCCTTCACCCTCCAACCCTCCTGTGGGTCGATTTACGGCCGAATTTAGCAGGCGCAAGAGATTCGGGTCAGCCGCAGGTTTTGAGGCCAGCAACTTCAACTGTGACGAGGCCTTCCAATGAAGGGTAATGTACTCCAAGACCCTCGACCATTGTTCATATGCGGGCAAGCACTGTTCATGAGGGTAAATCAAAGTCTTTGGCTGGCTATGAGGAGCGTTCGGAGGGCTGGGCATAGGCATAGTGGAGGAATAATGCTAATGAAAACTCAAAACGAAGCACTCTCAAAAGGAAAAAAACCCTAAAACGAGTACGTTAAAAATGCAACAGCTAGCTAGTTTAAAAGAAACTTGTTAAATGCTTATAATAGAGCTTTTTGAACAAACAACCGTCCGACCAAAATATCATGGGCACCGGAAGTATTCCAATCTGTTTCGCTTTCTCGAATACCGAACGGAGAAATTGTTTAAATATGAAAGTCAGAAACTTTAAAAAATTTTTGACATAAAACATAAAAAAATTTTGGTTAAAGATCTATCGTTAACAAAATTTATAGCATCTTCCATTTGTGAGCCACAGTTGACTTAAGTAAGTTAAGTGAAGACAAATTTTTAAATTGCAAAAATTAATTCATATTAATTTAAATAAATTTAGATGTTTTTGTAATTTTAATAATATTTAAAAAAATTAGTAATTGACATTTTTTAATATCTTAATCTATTATACAATATTATCCTTATAATACTTGTATTGATAGATTGACTATAAAATAATGTAACTAAAGTAATTTTATGGACTTTGCCTTCCCTGGAACTCAGTACATCGAATTCTGTTTGAGAAAAATAAACATTGGGATTTGGATTTGAATGTGACAATTTGTAGCCTTTAGGAGTATTGTAGCAGTAGCGGCTATTTAAAATGGTATGGTATATTTTTAGAGATTTCTAAAAAGTTGTTTTGTTAGACACATTTAGAAGTATTTTGTTGAGTCCCCCAAGACCTTCATGCGCAAAATTATCATGTGATAATCACACACTAGCTAATACTGAGAAACACATTTTTAATTTTTTTTTACTTTGGCAGAGTTTTTTATTTTCGTCAAATGTCGAAGTGTCCATCCAGCTTGATGGACAAGATTCGAGAAAAAAAGTGGAAATGAAAATTGATGAAAACAGGAAAGAAAGTTACTATCTCTACTATGATGGAGAAACCGTTTCTGGAAAGGTTTATATGAGATTTTTTGCCTGTTTTCTATTAAAATATGAAATGGAGAACTTTTTTTAATCCAAATGAAATATTTTACCATTTTATATTTGATGAATTCATGCACATTATCATATTTTTGAGACTTAAATGGACATAATTTGAAAAATGTTTATTTTCTCCACCATTTCTTGATTTCACTGTTGTTATTAATATTGTCTATTTACAATTTGGAGAAAATATTTGTTTTCAGGTAAATGTTACTTTCAAGAAGCATGGTACCAAGCTAGACCATCAGGGAATCAAAATTGAATTTCTTGGTCAAATTGGTAAGTTTAAATATTTAGAAATGGATTTCAAATTTATCGTATTTCAAGTTGTACATGTCTACCTCTGTAGTTCTAAGCAAATTATTGATTCTAACAGGCCTTTTAACAGAGTGATGATAGCGATGGGCTGATGATGATAGTGATAGGGCACTGATGATAGTGATGGGGTGATGATGATAGCGATGGGCTGATGATGATAGTGATAGGGCACTGATGATAGTGATGGGGTGATGATGATAGTGATAGGGCACTGATGATAGTGATGGGGTGATGATGATAGTGATAGGGCACTGATGATAGTGATGGGGTGATGATGATAGCGCTAGGGCAATAATGATAGTGATGGGGCAGTGATGATGGTAGTGGGACATATCTATTCTATTCTTTCTTTTTAGAACTATTCAATGACAAAGGCAATCGGCACGATTTCACTTCATTGGTCCGAGATCTGGCCAATCCGGGAGAGTTGACTCAAAACACCAGCTTCCCATTCGAGTTCGTTCAAGTCGAGAAGCCGTACGAGTCTTATGTCGGAGTGAACGCCAAACTCCAGTAAGGAAGAGACTCGATATATTTCTTTATTTATTAATGACTAATAATTTAAATTAATTTCATTTCATTAACTAACTACCAATTGGATGTCATCATCCTGGCTTCAGTCATCATTGCTTTGCCAGTCGTTGTAAACCGAATTAATCGATTTAAACGGTATTATTCGTTTAAATAATATTATTCGTTACTGAGAGACTTGCAATCGTTGCCTCGGCGACTCAGGTATCTGCTGAGGGTGACCGTCGTCAAGCGACTCAGCGACATCGTCAAGGAGCAGGTGCTCGTCGTTCACACCCTGTCGCACTACCCGGAGACGAACAACTCCATCAAGATGGAGGTCGGCATTGAGGACTGCCTGCACATTGAATTTGAATACAGCAAGTCCAAGTAGGTCACTCGTGCCTTTACTGTTGTGACTGCCACCATCATCGTCATCATCACCACCACCATCATCATCATCGTCGTCGTCGTCGTCATCATCATCATCATGTCTGGCTCTCACGTCACACATTTGAATTATCAAAAGTCACTAATTATTTCATTATAATAATTTGTAATAATTACTAAATTGTTGTCTTTGTATTATTGCCTCTATTGGTTTTCTGTGCTGTTTATTATTATCGCTTATTATTCTAATTAATAATAAAATATTAGTTTAAATTAATTAAAATTAAATCTTAAAATTGAATAAAAAGAAAGAAAATGTTCTCACAAATGTTCTTAAATTTTATTTATTTTTAAACACAATTTTTCTCACCATGAAAACCATTTTGAAACACTTGCCGTAGTTTATGGTGCCATTAGTAATGTTGTTGATGATGATGATTATGATGTTGATGATGATGATGGTGAAGCTCATTATATAAGGGAGGGAGTAATTGTCTTGTGACCTCCTAAAACTTGTTTCTATTGGTCGAAATACAATTTTTACTCAGCCTTATAACTTGACCCGACCCAGTTACTGAATGTGAAGAATTGATTATTAACTTTATCAAATCATTTTATCATTTCCAATAGAAAGTGTTTACAAATTGTAATCATTTGAACCATTAATAAATAATTAATAATAAATAAATAATTAATAATAAATAATAATTAATTGATAATAATAATTAATAAATAATAATTAATTAATAACTTAATTTATTATTTATTTTAATTGAACAAAAAAAGGGGGTTTTTCTTTAAAAGTTAGAGTATAATTTATAATAGATTTCTGTTAAAAGACTTCTTGTCTCCTTGTGGTTGTGTGTTGATGTGTAAAATAATAATTGGAGTGATTAGGAAAGCATTTGAGAGTAAATCACTTTGCTGAACAATTGTTCTGACCTACTCCCCTTCCCCCTCCTGTCTTCCTGTAGTCACATCATCGCACAGCTACACAATCACACCATCATTTTTAGCTGCTGTACTCATCACATCATCAGTTCAGCTGCCTTGTTGCTGTATCAGATAATAGTGTGCATAATTGTATATTACTTTGTTTCATGCTATATATATTATAATTATAATTATACAATTAATTAATGTTGTAAGCAATAATATTATTGGATAATAATGGACCAATCACTGCCTTTGTATTGTTGTTGTGTTGGTGTATATTATGTTCTGTGATTGCATCCCTGTTGTTGTTGTTGCTATTTCAATACACACTGTATATATTTATTATTATTTTTTTATTTATATATTTATTATTTTAAATATATATATTTATCTGTTTATTTATTATTATTATTATTATTATTTATGTGACTTCAAATGCCAGCTTCAATTTCCAGTGACAACTGACAGATGTACTTTTGAACCTTGCTTGATCTAATGAGAAAATGATCAATATTATTTTCATGTTTTTCATTTATTTTGAAATTATTATTATTAAAAAATTATTTATTTCCCAATAACGTGATTAGTTATCCTAAATTACCATTAGTTACACTTGGCTGTACATCTTTTAAAGCTATTCAGTATCAGTATTAAGTAGCATTATCAACATTTAAGTACAAAAACATTGACCCCTTGACATTGACAGCAAGAATTACTGTTGAATAATAATTAATTATTAATAATTATTTATTTAAGATTTGAATATCTTATCAATTTAAAGGAATCTTTGTTTTTTTTATTTTGTCAATCAATCAATCAATCAATCAATCAATCAATCAATCAGTCAATGAATCAAATGATTCTGTTTTGAAACCACAACTGTTGCTTTGTAACAGTAACTGCCCCTTTCAGTTCTGATTACAAATCCTTTTCCTGCTCTGCTTCAAACTCTTTCATTTTTACTTTCACTCCTTCCCACTCTGTTGAGATTCTTTTCACTCCATCGAGGGGGTCATTTTGCTTCAGACCACGGGGCCCTTTGAGGTTTTGATGATGATGATGATATTCTTCCAGTATTTTTTGTTCCATTAGAGGAAATGTTTTAAAATATTTAACATATTTAGGAAAAATACTTTAAAATGTTTTTCATGAAGAGATAATATTATAATTAATAAATAATATAATTAGTTATATATATATACATAAATATTTTGGCAATTTAAAACAATCTTTATATCTCAAAATCAGTTTTATTTATTTATTTATTTAATATTCACTGATTTTTTTTAATCTTCAAATTTAATCTTTCATTTTTAACATTAAAAACAATCTCAATTAAAATTTTACGAAAGAAAGCATTACACCTTACATTTTATACATGTTTACACGTTTTGTATTTTCTAAATTTCTATCGTATTTGTTTGTTTGTTTGTTTGATACGACCTTTGTTTATCACGGAAAGTATGGCAGCCGAAAGACTTTGTCTTGGATTTCCCTGTTATTTGTGACATCTCATTACATTCCTGTGGCAGTTTTATGAACATCCTTTTTATTCAAATCCAGTGAATGTTGTCCTACAATGGATGGTCTTGCTGTTGTTGTTGTTGTCGTCATCATCATCATCATCATCACCATCATCATTGATGTGATTGATACTGTTGTTGCTGTTGTTATCATCATCATCATCATCATCATCACTGGTACTGTTGATGTCATTGTTACTGTTGTTGCTGTTGCTGTTGTCATCATCATCATCATCATCATCATGGGTACTGTTGTTGTTACTGAATAATATAATATACTGTTGTTGTTGTTGTTGCTGTCATTGTTGGTTGGATGGAATGTAAGCATGACATTAAAAATAATATTGCTGATAATTCTGATAACACCAGAGCCATTAGAGAGGAGAATTATTCTTGTTTTAAGAAATTTTAAAGAAATTAAAATCAAAAGTAATTCCTTAAGTAAACATAAACCCATCCCAAAACCATTTTTAGCAGGTTAAAGAATATCTTCTGAATATTCCGTCAGAATATAAATTGGAATTTAATTTTTCCCACTTAAATTATTAAGAATTTCTAATTGAAATAATATAATTAATTACAAATAATTGAAAATTTATCTTAAGCCTGGAAATCCAGATTTTATTATTTTGGTTCAAAGGTCGTTGGGGTTAATGATTGGGATAACCCTGCCAGGAATTGTCAATTCATTGTTAATTTGATTACTTTCACTGGTTTGCTTGCTGGCAGTGACCGTTTTGGATTGGAATATTTCTTTTGGAAGGGATTTGAATATCATCATCATGGTGGTCATCGTCGCCGTCGTCATCGCCGTCATCATCATTATCATCGTCGTCTGTGGCAACAGGGTTTGATCACTAATTTCCAGCCAAGATTTAAAATCTCTTTTAAAATCTGTCTTTATTCTTTTTTGAGATTTTGTTATTTTTCCTTCATCTTTTCTAAACCATCTTTATCAAGTTGTTATTGCTCTCATCATCATCATCATCATCATCGTCATCGTCATCACTAATCTTGAATTATTGAAGCCTGGGTTCCTGTCTCTGTTGTGCTCCATTCATTGATCTCTGACCCACTTTGACTGCATAATCTTTCGTCCAATTATTGTTTTTTTTTTAAATTTAATTTCCAACAATAAATCGTTGTCGGATCAAATATTATTTTCAGTCCTCAACAATTCCTTCCAAGCATTCATTTTCCTTTTTAAGAATTTATTTGTCCATCCATCCATCCATCCATCCATCCATCCATCCATCCATCTATCCGTCCATCCATCCATCCATCCATCCATCCATCCATCTGTCCACACATCCACTCATCCATCCATCCTTACATCCATCCATCCATCCATCCAACCAAAACCACGCACGATGCCTGCCCCCTACCGACCGATGCAGGTATGACCTCAGTGACGTCATAGTTGGCAAGATCTACTTCCTGTTGGTTCGTGTGAAACTCAAACAAATGGAACTGACCATCGTCAGGAGTGAAACCACTGACTCCCTGGCAGGTTGGAAAGCACTCGAGGGGATTTCCAGTTTTGAGTAGATTGGGGTTGGGTGGGTGGGATTGGGGTGCAGAAGATGTGATTTAGAAGATTAGAAATTGATTAATTAAAAAATAATGTAATTATTACGATTTGATTTGGTCATGAGTTGCATTTGATGGGTGGTTAATTGAGTGTGAAATTCAGGTTTTTGATTGGTGTATGGATGTGATGATGACGATGATGATCATGGATGAGTTTAAGATGGGTGGGTGAATTTGGGGAGAAAGGTGAATATGTGGGTGTGAAAAGTTAGAGGTGGTTGATAGCAAGTAGTACTTGGAGCATTCAACAGTCAATGTTGAGGAAAACAGTAGAGATGAAAGGTCTACTTTATTAAGGTTCTGTTGTTCATCAGCTTTCTATGAAGTCATGTGGCAGAAATTGTTGGTTTAAAATCTGAAATAATTTTTCTGATTTGAATCAGAAATGGATCATGGAAGGATTCTGACTAAATCTGACAACTATTAATGTGAATGGAAAGCCAGCCGTGGGTGGATGGATTGATTGTAGAATGAAGAAATGATTGATGGACAGACTGGATCTGGATATAATAGAGGGAAAGTTGGCTCATTCAAAGTTGTTGTTGTTGATGAGTCCATTATGGACAAGATTGTTTACAAGATGTGATTGTTGGCAATTTAGAAAAGAGATCAACAAAGAATAAACAAATTACAGATGGCAGTGCATCATCATCATCATCGCCATAATTATCATCATCATCATCAGTGGCTATCATTTGGTGCAAATAAAGCTACAAAATGTAGGAAGGGAACCATTTGAGAGTTGAATTCTGAGTGCAAGGCAGCACCAAGTTTCTGTGAAGCTTAAGTCACATTTGATGTTGTCAGATCTTCTGTTTCATTTCAACTTTGTTTGTTCTGTGGGAATCTGTTTCCATTTCTTCCTTTCCCTCATCCTTTTCCTCCTCCTCCTTTTCCTCCTCCTCCTCTTCCTCCTCCTCCTCCTTCTTCATTTTGAATTTGAATTTTTTTAAAAATTATTTTTAAAGTTCAGCTCCATTTCAGTTGAATGATATTTTAAACAGGTTTTATTTATTTTTATTTAATTTTTTTAAAAATTGATCATTTTATCCGTAAAATGTGGTTGATTATTGTTCTTTACAAGTTTTGTTGTGGTTACATTCTGCTTGTTGGATTCGAGAATCAACGAAATATGTTGCTGTTGCTGCTGTTGTTGTTGTTGCTGTTAAAAACCTTTTTGTGTGATGTTCCAATAGTTTTGTGTGTTTTTTCATTTATTTATTATTCAGATATATTTCTTATTTAATAATAATAATAATAAATAGATTATTTTGAAATTTTGATTTTGTCTTTCAGTCAAGTTCATTCAATCTATTAGTTTATTATATTACTTTAAATTGATTAAAATTATTTTAAATTATATTATCCACTTTTGTTCATTTCTGACATCCGTACATAAACATCTCCGACATCAGCAACAATAGCATCCACACTGTCAACAACACCATTAAACCTAACAACAACAACACTCAGGTACTACTTGTCGGACGTGATAGTCGGAAAGATCTACTTCATCCTCGTGAGACTGAAGATTAAACACATGGAAATTCAAATCATTAAGAGGGAGTCTGTCGGGGCAGGTCCTACGCTTGTTGCTTGAACGTGATTGGCCGGTCATTGACCAATGATGAGTGGGGATAGAAATCGATGATGGATGCGATATGACGTTGTGACGGTGGTCGGTTAGATTTTGTTCATGGACAAATGGTGTTGTTGTTTGCATGGGTATGAGTTGTTATTGTATTTGTTTGCATGTATATGAGTTGTTGTCGTGTTTGTTTGAGTGGGTATGAGCTGTTGTTGTTGTTGTTGTGTTTCTTTTTCCTTGAGCTTGACTTTTTAATTTTATTCCTGCTAGAAGCAAATGCTTTGGTGGACAACGACGTGATTACAAAGTTTGAAATTATGGACGGACTCCCTGTCAGAGGTTGGGAGTGTTTTTAATTTGTTTTATAATATTTTCGTAACCATCTGTCTGTCTACCAGATAGTTAACGATTGTTGATTCAAATTTCTTTCATACTGTCATCTCATATCCTCATTAACAAGTTGTACTTGATTTATATGGCATTGCATGCACTGCAGCAAAAACAGTTTTTTTTCATTTATATGATTCCTCTCTTATGAGGATTCTTGTGGCAGTGCAAGCTGGGTTTTGAACACCACACGTTATGAACTTTCGCTAAGGTATGATCATCAACATAATGGATAGGAAGGTAACGCCGAGCTAACCTGCACGTCAAATAAAACCACAATTAATCTGCTAATCACTGCCACCTCACTTGCATGTGTCATGACAAATGTTCGCGACGACCTTACATTTACATTTATTCAGCCAATTTTTAATGTCCTCCATTTTATCCCAGAGGGATGTAAGGGCATCGACAAACAAACCATCAGACACGAACTAGTTAAATAAGTTAAATTAATAAATCGAAAGGAAATTAAAGAATAAAATTGGAATTAAAATGAATATCTGGGAGGAAATTGAAAAATTTGATCTTTCCTTATCTCTCTCTCTTTTTTTAAAGGCGAGTCGATTCCCATCCGTCTGTTCTTGAGCGGCTACGACCTGACGCCGACCATGAAGGACATCAACAAGAAGTTCTCGGTGAGGTATTACATCAACTTGGTCTTGGTTGACGAGGAGGACAGGAGATACTTCAAGCAACAGGTGAGTCTCAGCAGGTGCCTTTTGAGCTGGCATAGTCGATGCGACAGTGCGACGGTGTGCAGGCGTTAGGGGCGAAAGGTTTTTAAGGGGCGGGAATATCCCAAGTCGGAGTCTCGAGTCGGATCGATTCAAGCACCCGGCATTTCCGAGATTCCTCTTTTATCGAGATTCTTCTCTTTAAGAGGAGCGAGATCGAGAATGAATCGAATGAATTCCAATTTCCCAAACAGGAGATCACCCTTTTCCGCAAGGCCGACAGACCGAGACGAACCCAACAGTCGGCCACCCTGCATCAGCTGAAGCTGCAGCAAGAGCACCTGCTGGACGGACAGGTGCCCGTCTCCTACGCCGGCGAGGTCGTCAACAACAACAACAATGCTCAACAACAACAGCAACAATCCGCCGACGGCGGCGACGGCTCCAGGCCCCCTCCTGAAAAGCAGGCGGTCGAATACAACAACGCACTCAACAGCAGAGACTCGTAGTCGGCCCCACCCCTTCCCTTTCCTAACTAGTTGCCATTCGACCTTGAAATTTCTCTAGCCAATTGAATTCGATCCTTTGTCGTGACCCTGCTCCCGTCGGACTCGCATCTCGGCCTCCTTGGCGGCAGACGACTTTGCCGGAAGCGAGTTCCGTGCGCTCGAATTCGGTGCGACGACGTTCCGTGCGGACGTGTGCGAGTCTAGGGAAACCATTTAAGTTTTTCCAAGATGCCATTGCCATTCTGTAGAGTGTTCTCATTGACATTGAATTAGTTAATTAATCACTTGGTTATTATTATTATTATTATTATTATTACAATTAATATTATTTCAATTTTCATTACGTAATAATAATAAATAATAATTGACGATTCTGACTAGACTCATGCATTGACTACGATTCGTTCGTTGTATGTTCACTCTTTCATTGTCAACAATTCACTCAAAACTTTACGAGAGAACTTTAAGACGACTCTGCTTCTCACGTAATTGGGTTTTGTTTTTTTTTAATGTGAACCGCCAAAAATTCTCTTCTGGTCGGATTCTCTCGGACACCTCCACCTCCGGCCCGCGGAGCTTTCGGCCCCCGATTTGATGCTTCGTTCGCTTCGAGATTTTGAAGTCGTCTGCTTGCGACGACAGAACCTCATTACCAGTGATCTTGTCTTTGTCAGTCGGTCGGATTTCTTCATTTACCGCTCTGAAAGACTCTCGAAGCAGACGCCTTTTGCGCATTAACCGTCGTCGGTGGATAGGTAGATTGCACTTAGCGCAGCATTAAATAAAAATGATTGTCTTGTTATTGCAAGTTTTATCATCGTTATTAATATTGTTATTATTAATTAATTAATTATTATTATCATTAAATTAATTTACAAATGACTAATGGCAGTTCAGTTACTCTTTGAGGGTCACATAGAACTTCCTGTGTACTCTCTGCTGGAGGTCAAACAATGCACGCTTCTGTAAAGGCAAATTTATTAGAAAGTGGTTCGCCAATTTATTCAGTCACACAACTATTAATAATTCGTCTAAATTAAATAATATTATAATAATACTGCTTTACTAAATTATAATATTATAATAATACTGCTTTTTAAAATTATAATATTACAATAATAATACTGCTTTATTAAATTTAATCGTTTGGAAAACAAACAGACTTTGGGATTCACTTGTCGTCTCCATACTCGTGATCGTCATTATTCCTTTCTCTTTAATCTGGCCTTGCATTCCCAATGGTTTCTGTGTACTGGGCTCTGGCATCGCACCCGCCCGTCGCGAGGAGGGGGGAGTCGAGTTGTACGCGTACTTCGTCTTTATGGCTGTCGTCGTTTGTTTGTTTGCTTTGTTTTGATTTGCCATATTCCTTGTGTTTACTGTTGGTAAATAAATCTTTGAATGAGATCAGTTGATGGAGACGGAAACAATAATAGATTATGCACACCCAGTTTGTTCTTATATACAGTCTGGTGACGTCTGGTAACCTTTAATTTGTATTTATTTAGTCACAGTCCTGTGCTTTGTGTTGGTCTGCTTACATTGATTCAATTAGATGGAGGAAAGAGATTTAAATTTTTAAACTATAAAATAAAAAAATTAAATGATGATTGGTAATTGTACAAATTGCAACAACACTCAGCCTAATACCAAATCTTATAATATCATTATTATAATATCAAGTCCAAATAGGAGGTGAAATGCCATTTGTTTAATGGCTACAATTCATCATTCGTTTTACAATTCATCAGCATCATTTCTCTTCTATGACTGGAATGCATGGGGGCTGCTAAGCTTGTCAAAATTTGAGTCAAGACCCTGGTTTGTATCGCTATTCTATCGACGTTGCCACAGGGCAAATTGTCACAATTTTTCTGCTTTCACATGGATGGTCTCTTATTTATGTCCAGTTGAGACAAAGCATTTGCTAAATATAGCATTTTATTAGGATGTGTGTTTATTCTCACTGAAATGTTCATTGGAAAGGAGGATGACAATCAACCTTGACGATTTCCAGAAGTTAACCTGCGATTTATAACATTTCAGTGGGCGTCAAAGATCACGAACATGGGTTATAAATATGTCTAGGGACTTATAGTTTATAGATTTATTTATAAATACTTGAATACCGATCTCGGTAATCAAATAAATCTTTAGCCTCGGCTGATGGGCTGAAGACTAGTCGAAGAAGATTACGTTATAAATTAATTTAGCAGAAAGATCTTGAATCTTGTTTTGGAATTCGAGTTTTGGAAGACGAGCTCATGAAGACTTGATCGTTTAGCATAAAATTGTGAGCAAAAATTTCCTTTCAACTATCAATTTATTGGTAGCGATAATAGGAATAATCAAATATAAAATTTATAAGGAATTCGATCCTTCACTCCAAATCAGGACCAACATATCTTCCGTGAAAAGGGCTTAGACTTTGAAAACTGTTATATCATTGATTGAGAAAGGACCGCGTACTGATATTTTCGAACGTAAAATTATTCCTTTTTAAATTTTTAACATTTGTTATCATTAGATCCTTAGGTCCGAACTTTAAACGCAGCCTGTCGATCGAAACGTAAACAGATTTCGAAATTTTATTGAAGCGAATAAAATTCAAATCAAAATAAAATTGTCGTAATCCAGGCACCGAAGATCAAGGGGGAAGCAATTTATTGAAGTGTCTGATCTTAGAAAGGCATCTCCTTCTTCTCTGCCTCAAGTCCTTCAGGATTTCGTCGTCTGAGAATTCATTCCCATCAGACATTTCCAAAAGGCTCTCAAAGTCTGAAAAGTGGATTCTAGTTAATACAAGAAAGAAAGAAAGCAAGAGTATCTATTATTTAGTAATAATTATGCCAGCATTTATTGATTATTATTATTAATGTTGTTGTTATCATTGTTATTATTATCTCATCATTAGTAAAAATTCAAGTTAAGAAAATTTATTACCAAGTGAAATATTAGAGTCATTATTTCTATTAATAATTTTATTTTGAACTACTTTTTGTTCCATAAATTCGATAGAGAAGGTGATAACCTGTAAATTCAGTCTCATTGGAGATAATTTCTCCAATGCAAGCACTTGTATCAATCCTAGAACCACCTTTCTCTTGATGATGATAATGATCATTACCTTGATGATGATGATGAACATCAGAGTGCTTTAAAGGTGCCCTTTGCAATCCTGAAGAATCTCCACCTCCAGCATGAATTTCTGTTTTTGGCCTTGGAAATGGAGAATGCTTTCTCATTAGATCGATATTGGTGACACCAATACCATCACCACCACCACCAATACCACCATATCCATCATCATCATCATAATTTCTTTCCAAATCTGACACGGTCGTAAGCGAATAGGTCAAAAGGTCAACATCTTTCAAGAGTTTGTCGTCTGACGACGGAATGTTTTTACTGTTGTCGACTTCAGTCAATCGAAGTCTTTCAAAAGGTTCATTCGTTCGCTCGTCCCTCTTTCCATCCTTCGTTCGCTCGTCCGTGACCGTCGATTGATCTCTGAAGCTCTTGGAATCCGATCGAATCGTTTCTTTATCGGGAGCGAAGATTCCCTTCGCTGCGGCATCAGGTGCTCCTTGAACCCCGTCGACCTTCTTATCGGTGCTGCCACCTGCTACGCGATCCGTCAAACTCGCGAGAGTTTCGTGCCTTCCTCTCTCGTCGCCGACAGACGCCTTTGTCGGGTCGGTCCGATTGAAATCAATCGGTCGAGTTGAAGATGCCTTTGCGAGGAGGGTGCTCGATGGTTTCCCAACTTGATGATGGTGATGATGATGACCTTGCTGGTCTTGTACAGGCTGAGATGTAACATTTCTATGCACACAGGTGTCCCTGGTCGGTGTCTCGTGGCCGTAAGGCCTCGGGGTGCTGTGTTCCCCACCCGAACGACCCGTGGTCGAGTTGAGTGGCAATTCGTTCCTCCTTTGTTTTAGCTGGCAAGAGCAGTCGACGTGGCAACACTTGCAATGTCGCGAAACGTTGCAAAAGTGAATCTTCAGAGGAGGCCCGGTTAGAGACCGATCATTCTCCTTCGAAAAGTTTCTCTGATAACTTAGAGTTTGTTGTTGTTGCTGCTGCTGATGTTGTTGTTGTTGTTGTCCTTGTGGAGAAGAATGTTGTTGCGAGAGTTGGTTTTGTTGATGGCCAGACGACTTTGACGGATGAGACGGAGGTTTGCGGAGAGGTTCGTCTGCAAAGGTTTCCATCACCTCCTTAAGTTTTTCCAGTTCCTGGAACTTCATTGGATGTGAAATGTTATTGTGTATGACAAGTAAATTAGTTAATTGCAACTAATATTATAAATGTTAATTTATTATAATATTATAAATATTAATTTATTATAACATCACGTAACTATAAATACTATGACAAATATGTTGATGATGCATTATTAAATTGATTTTGCAAGTTATTATATCAACATCTATAATTATTTCCTACAACTCATCTATTGTGATGCCACTGAATGATGAAACTGATGATGATAATGATCTCACACGTGTGGTCTCAATCAACTTCCTGTTGTGCTCCATCTTCAGCTTTTCCAGCCTCCTTCTCCTCCTCCACTTTTGCAGGATGTCATCCTCGTCGTCGTCTTCCTCACCAATTTTCCCGCCTACGAAATCGTCGTCGCCTCTGCGTCTGCCGGCATGACCTTCTGGCCGAGAGAGGACGATTCGAGAAAAGCAGTTTGAAAGTTAACGATTATATATTTGATATTATATTTATACAATTTAGTATTATTAAGGATAATTAAATAATACTATTAATAAACAAATACAATAATATATTATTGATAACAAAATAATAATAACAATAATAATAAATTATTGATAATAATCACTAATGATCTGCCCTAAGCCAGGTGCATATGAAAAAAGGTCACAGGTCATTAACAACATTCAAGGTCGGTATTGGTGACTTTAAGAGCAGTTTTGGTAAAGTCTTCCCCTCTGATGTTTTCCAAACTTCACTTCAAAGCTTCTGAAAAAAGCTGCGACGATGTCTTGATGTGGAGTTGTCATTCGTCGTGCAATCAAAGGAAGGGACAACGGCAATAATTATGCTACGGCCATAATAATAATAATAATAATAATAACGATAATAATAATAATAATAATAATAACGATAATAATAATAATATGATGGTAATAATAATAATAAATTATTTGCTTAAAAAGTACCTATAAAAAGGCTTGAAATTACTTGTGTAACTCCACAAATGGCAATGACCAATCGTGTCTTAGTGACACCACTGGTAAAACTATTACCTAATACCAAAATAATATTATTTCCCATTACCCTCGTTATTAAGAGATTATTATTAATTGTTATTAATATTATTAATATTTATGAGTTGTGATTCAATATCTGTAAGCAACAATTCATAATAATAATAATAATAATAGCAATAACAACAAGAATTATTATATAATTACAACATGTAATAATGACGTCATTATATAGTTTATCATTATTAGTAGTATTATTACTATTATTTATTATTATTGTTATTATTATCATTATTATTATTATTATAAAGTATGAAACCAACTGTGCATATATGGCAGCTCATCAGCAACACGTCTTGATGGATGCGACAGGCTCTTTATTCTTTTAAGAGGAACAAAAACAAAAATTAACAAAAAGCCTGTTGAAATCTTGTGTTCTTAATTAAATTGGAATTCACACGTCCCTAACGACATTCCTTCACGTCCCCAACACAAACTTTTGAACTTTTTACCAAAATAAACAAAAATAAAAACATTAAAAATGTTTATGGTAAAATATCTTCAAATAACTTGCATTGCTTGACTTGCAAGTATGTTAATTCTGACATCTTAATAATGAACTAATAGAAACAATAACCATAATAATAATAATAACAAACAATAATAATAATAATAATAATAATAATAATAATAATAATAATAATAATAATAATAACAAACAATAATAATAATAACAGACAATAATAATAATAATAATAGCAACAATTACAATGTTATTAAGAATATTAATAAAGTTACAAATTTGGTCTCAAAACTGATTAACAGAAAAGCAATAATATTGTAAATCAATGGTTAAATCAATTAATTAATAATAATTAGCATTAATTATTATTATTATTGTTATTATTATTATCACAATTTCCAATAAAATTGGTTTATTAAACAATCGTTAATTGGTGATAGAAGCAGTCAACCAACGACGTCTGCTCACGTTTTGCTGCGGACATTTTCTGTTCTCCTTCGAACGTCTTTCGATCCGTCGTCCGAGGTTTCCTCGAGTCGTTGAAAAATTTGAACGAAAACCAGTCGTAAACGATTTGTTGTTGTTGTAGTTAAAAGATTTGTGTTTTGTTAACAAGTTTATCTTATAAAAATAGTAACAATAATACTAATAATGAATATTAATGTTATTACATCTTAGTAAAAAGAAAAATAACAATGCTGTTAAAATAATAACAACAATTATTATTATTACAACAATAATACAATTATTGTTATTATAACAATAATATAATTATTTTTATTATTATAACAATAATATAATTATAACAATAATTATTACGATAACAATAATTATTAATTTTTGTTATTATTATATCTTATTATTTTTATTTGTTAAAACCTGAGACTTAGATGTATAACACAAGATTATTTATTTACAATTGCTTATTATATCATTTTTAACTCTCCATTTAAATAAAGACTCCATAAATCATTCAAACACTTAATAACAGCTCACATAAACCAAGAGTCAACTTGAGCTTTTAAAAATACATAAACAGGCCATCAACCCTGCACAATATATTACCTAATACATCCTTACTCTTATCAGCAATGAATTTTGTTTGTTTTTCTTGTTTGTTTTGCTTAATGTTTTTAAAAATAAAACTCAGCTATTCATTTAAATTATTTTAAATTAGGGTGCTTTAAATTGATGATGGCTTTTCTGAGTCAGACATGCTAATCTTTTAGAACCATGCATGCTTAATGTCACCTTTAAAACTGACGGAACAATGGGTGAATAACGGCCATTGGAATCCAATTAGATGCCTAATAGTTTTGTTTAAAGTCATTAATCCAATGTTTACAAACATCAAAGAGAATTGCAAATTTTCCAAGTTCAGTGAAAATCTTTCTACCGAGCGTGGAGGATCCTCGTCGTCGTCGTCTTCATCTTCTTCTTCGTTTTTATTTTCCTTTGTGAGACTGACGGATGAATCTGAATAAGAGACAACTGCCTGTACACTGTAATGGCTTTCTAAATCGTTTCCTTCGTCGTCATCGTCGTCGCCATTCTTAACTGAAACCAAGCTTTTAGATTTCTTCCTAGCATATTCATCTTTGTGGTCATCATCATCATCTTCATCGTCGCTACGAAAAACGTCGTTATTTCCTGCCTTATTGACGGCCAATTTCGCCTCGTTTACTTCCATTTTCAAAGATGTCGTTTGTTTTTGCATTCGTTATCCCTAAATAAAAACCCTAAAATTTAGAAACAAGAGCTGGGGGAAAGTAATATTTCTTCAGAACTTGTCAGTTTTTTTCACCTGGTTCAATAGGTTGAGATCATAGAAACATGGCGGTTCTAATACAAAAAAATATTAAAAACTCAATGACTTTAACATTTGGAAAAAGAAAATCCACAGTTAAATGTAAATTAAATCTATTTATGATGTTTACTAATCACATTAAATCTTCGGCACGCGAACTTGTTTTCATGTCGAGCGTCGCCAATAACGCCGGTTATGAAAAATTATGCATCTAATATTAAGCAGAAATATTAACAAACAACAGAAACAATTGCATAAAAACAAATATAAGTTTAAAGATTATAAAAAATAATTTATAAGTCGATATTTAACTTGGTGAGTAAAGTTTAATTAAAATTAAACCAACGACCGAACGTCTTAAAGTATTTCCTAATGGAAACGATCTACGATACTGGTCTTCGAATTCAATTGGAGGTGAATATTATGGCAATAACTCCGTCTATTCTAACATTTTTCAGGCGTGGATGGATTCTATTGTTCCAAGGTTTACGGAATTAGGGACTTTACACCTTTATTTGGTTCTATTCAACCTACAAATTACTTGTAGCGGTGATGAATTTTAAGTGTTGTGCACTTTTACCAATCAACGTACATTTTCATTTATTGAACTTACACAATCGCATTATCTCCATCTCTCCTCTAGTAATTGACGATACATGCATTTGAAGAAGAACAAAAGTGAATTTAAATAAAAGTGCAGAGTTCTCATTAAGGAATCTCCAGGAGTCCTCTTCATTAACTCCTGAGTGAGTGAGCTCTTGTCTTCAAAGAGAAACAATCGATTTAATTAACAAACGAATCCCGCATCCCGTAGGGACAGGTGCAGACGAAAGGTCACAACCCCTGCCAGGATCCATTTGCCATTTCTGTTCTTCCTCTTTCTTCCAGTCCCTCAGTTCTTTTCTGGCATTTCTCAGGTTCAAGGAGTCTGTTTCTGGGGAACAAAGGACAATTAGTTGATATGTTGTTGGCACCGATTTCAGTTAGCTGGTGACGACGACGATGATGATGGTGTAGATTGTAATCCTGTAATTTAAGGTATATACTTCGAAATGAATGTCTGTTTTATTCTTGGATTTAGGAAAAACAAAACATAAATCAAAACTTTGATACGACATTATTAACGCTTCAATTTGTTCTATTCAATGAATTTGCCCGAAAACAACCTTCGCTGTTGTTATCTGCGTACAAACACTCTCTTTTAGGAAGATAAAAATTCAATGGCGGTGGCAGATTTTTTAAAATTCTGTTCCAAAATTAGTTAAAAACTTTTCTCAGAATATTTTGTGTCAGGATACGCAATTAAATTGACTCAATTAGAATTAATGCTGTCATTTTGCTTATTATGCTCGATATTAACATCATTTTGTGTTATTTATATTATATTGTTAGTTAATCTAACGTTAATTAATGTCTTAATTAATATTATTAATTAATTTAACATTAATCTTTAATCTTCAACCGACAAATCAAAACTTGATGTAGCGACATGCTTGCAGACGTTCAAATGTTGCTCACCCGGCCACTCAATAACCCATTCACTCACTCACTCATTCACTCACCCATCCATCCCTCATTCCGTCCGTCCAAGCACATCAGACAAGCACCTGTCCGACAATACATGAGACTACAAGGAACTCCTTGAGAGGCACATTAGTGACATCTGTTTCAAGGGCTGGATGGATAGATGGACGGATGGATGGATGGATGGATGGATGGATGGATGGACGGATGGATGGATGGATGGATGGATGGATGGACGGACGGATGGAAAGAAGGATGGCAAATGGAAATGGTTATATTTTTACTGTTGGCACTTTTCTCATTTGATAGAACAAGTAAAAAGTCATGATATTAAAAAAGCCGCTTACAGCAATAATTGAACGAATAGCTTCCATTATCCATCCGTCCATCCATCCATCCATCCGTCCATCCACCTATCCGTCCATCCATCTATCCGTCCATTAATCTCTTAAATCGTTAAAATTGAATCAATATTTGAACATTTAAACGAAAAATATTAAAAATAAAAACGAAGAAACATTTCCGTTATCGAATAAATGAAGTTTATTTGCATTTAGAAGACCCCAGGTAGGAAGGGCCGAGATTACAGGAGCATAAAATATTTACGTCCTCCGCTGTTCTCTTCGTGTCTTCCATTTTGCAACTATTTGTTGTTGCTGTCACTGTTGTTGTTGTTGTTGATGTTGTTGCTGTTGTTGTTGATGTTGTTGATGTTGCTGTTGATGATGTTGTTGTTGTTGTTGATGTTGTTGATGTTGTTGCTGTTGTTGTTGATGTTGATGTTGTTGATGATGATGTTGTTGTTGTTGTTGCCGGCAATAAAAAACAAAAACAAAGACACATTTTCCAGCAGCAAAGAACCAGAAAGCATTCCATGCAAAGAATGCGCAAAAATCTGGCTTTAGGACGATAATTGAGAACTTAATCCTGTAGGAGGTCGGGACATGCAAATCTTGTCCTGGGATGAGCGAACCGGTGGCAATAAAAAAAAAGCTGTGGCGTTTGTGACGATGATGACGACGATGATGTTGACTATGACGACAACGATGATGATGATGATGATGACGACGATGATGATGACGGCGATGATGACGACGATGACGACGATGATGTTGACTATGACGACAACGATGATGATGATGATGATGACGACG
>CM067538.1:1750000-1772500 GCA_034509925.1 Hirudinaria manillensis
CGTTTGCTTCTTCGTCTGTCTGTCATGCAAACGAAGTTCAACTTTCGCCATATTTCCATCTTCATGTAAATGAGTTTTGTGCTTTGTTATATTACGATATTATCATATTAATTGGTTCTATTATGTTATGTTATATTATCATATCATTAATATTAATTACTTCTATTATGTTATGCCGTATTAGCATATTATCATATTGATTAGTTCTAATTGCTTCTCATAGGTATACGAATAAACTCAATACATAATCATAATTTAGTGTTATCGTAATTCATACTATTCATTCTGACTTGACTGTTTGTATTTTAAACTCATTTTTTGGAAACAGTTTAAGATTGTTCCGCTTAGATAATGGTGATGAAGATGATGAGTGAGTGAGTGAGTGAGTGAGTGACGACGACGATGCCACAATGAGTGTCGTCGTATTTACGTCCATTTCACACGAACACTTGGCGCATTCTTGAGACCGAACGCCCTAAATATAACATCAGCAACTGTTTTCCATAGCCACCCATATTTTTATTTTCCAGTCTTACCACAGAGCCTCAGGCGAAAAAAAGGAATTACCTATTGAAGAGTATTTTTTGCACTCACTCATTCACTCACTCACTCACTCGCTCGCTCGCTCACTCACTCTTCAAGTTAGAGCAGTCGAGAGGAGTGAATTAATTAGTGCATTGTTAATTCAATAAATCCAACAACTGACCATAGATATCGAATGTCGAGCAAAGGAGTGAGTGAGTGAGTGAGTGAGTGAGTGAGTGAGTGAGTGAGTGATGACGGATGCAAACGGTCATCTCTGACATCATCTGACGTTATCACTTCGAAGATATGAACTCAATTTGTTTAGTGCCCTACGAATGAGATCAAAGCCTGTCAACTGACTTTAGGGCATTTATTGCAAAAATAAAGGGATTAGTTTTTTTTTTATGACAGATGGCGATAACAATGGAAACGATAATGATAACGATGATAATCGTCGTAGTAATAACAGATATAGATAATGATTATTATGATACTATCCGAGCTGGAGTACAGATCGTCTACGACAGAGTGATTATAATTTCACTTGTTCCACTCTTTCTAGTCTTTCTATCTTGCCCTCCCCTCGAGCCATCCGTCCATCCATCCATCCGTCCATCCGTCCATCTATCTATCCATCCATCCATCCATCCATCCATCCATCCATCCATCCATCCATCCATCCATCCATCCATCCATCCATCCATCCATCCATCCATCCATCCATCCGTCCGTCCATCCATCCATCCATCCGTCCATCCGTCCATCCATCCATCCATCCATCCATCCATCCGTCCATCCATCCATCCATCCATCCATCCATCCATCCATCCATCCATCCATCCATCCATCCATCCGTCTATCCATCCGTCCGTCCGTCCATGCCTACCCTAAGGACTACCCTTATGTCCTTCAAATGCTCTGCTTTGATGTCCTGCAGATGTTTTTGTTGTTGTTGTTGTCCAACACTTCAAAGTGTGCGGGAAAAACTATTTGTTGACTTCTGAGAGCACTTGAATACCTTTCCACTTGTTAATTCATTAGGACACCGGTTTCCATGACAACGGCACCGGATTGGTTCACTGGTGTTGTTGTTGTTGTTGATGATGATGATGTTATCGTTGTTGATGGATGAGAGAGAGAGAGAGAGAGAGAGGGAGGGAGAGATATTTGTTCGATTTTTGTTATTAAGGAGATTAATTGAGTTGTTTTTCCAGCTTAGGTTGGTTACCGACAAGCCATTAATGAGAATCAACTCTTTTTTTAAATTATGTACTTGAATATCAATAAATTGATTAAAGAAATTAATTTAAATAAATTAATAATAAATAAATTAGTAATAAAAATAATAATTAATTAATTAATTTATTATTATTTCATAAGTAATTGTTTGGAATTCTACGGAACGTAGAAGCAATAAATAATCCGGCCATGTTTGATTTCGAACTTTTAGCTTCAAATGAACGTCGAGTATTTAATGAGATTAAATTTCAGATAAAAAAAATTAACTTAACTTTGATTATTTACTTAATTAATTGTTTTTTATCTTTTATCGTTTGTTTCTTTATTTGCATGTTAATTAAGAGAATAATTCATCATCCTTCCCATCATCATCATCATCATCACCGCTATCGCCATCGTCGTCGTCGTCATCGTCATCACCATCATCATCACCACCACCGCCATCGTCGTCGTCATCGTCATCACCATCATCATCATCATCACCACCACCGCCATCGTCGTCGTCGTCGTCATCGGTTCTTACATGAAAAGTTTCATTCAAAAAGTGTCGTTTGTAAAGATTTAAGTGTCTCTTAGGCGTTCTCAAGGAAAACACGATCGCAAAAATTAATCATCGTCGTCGTCGTCGTCGTCGTCATCCTATCCAGACCCTACCTAACCCTACTCAACCCTACCCAGAACCTACCCTACTTTCTGACCCTGGAAATCCATGGAGGACCGCCACTATAATGATTTTGGCGTCAATGATGATGCTGCTGCTGCTGATGATGATGATGATGACGACGACAACGACGATGATGATGATGATGATGATGATGGTGATGATGATGATGATGATGATGATGATGATGATGATGATGATGATGATGATGATGATGATGATGATGATGATGATGATGATGATGATGATGATGATGATGATGATGATGATGATGATGATGATGATGATGATGATGATGATGATGATGATGATGATGATGATGTTGATGATTTTTATGTTGATGATGATGATGTTGATGATGTTTTTGTTGATGATGATGATGATGATGATGATGATGATGATGATGATGATGATGATGATGATGATGACGACGACAACGACGATGATGATGATGATGATGATGCTAGTTCTGTTTCAAAACTAATGCGCAAGCGACGCAAACAAGGACACACACAATGCTTCTTAAGTTTCTATTGAAAGCGGTTTAAATCTCTGAAGAATGGAATTTATTATTATTATTATTATTATTATTATTATTTTTTTTTTTAAATTCTTTGAAGCAGAAACTGACAGGAGATACGAACTGAAAAGATTAGTCGAACAAGTCTTTTTGAATTAAAATTAAATAATAATAATAATAATAATAATGATAATAATAATAATAATAATAAATGCAACAATTGCGATTTACAAAGTTTTAATTAATTTCGTTTTAAGAAATTAAACATTTTTTTTCTGGGCAATGGTCGACTATGAAATAACTCAAACCCCGTCACATGTACACGCTGTACTCAAAAGATGGACTAAGTACAAACACAAGTACAAACACAAACACAAGTACAAATACAAATATAAGTACAAAATACAAACACACAAATACTAATGCAATTTAATACAAACTGCAACAGTTGCAATTAAGCTTTAATTACTTTCGTTTTAAGAAATTTAAAATTCGTGAAGTTTACCTCAGGTTGCCAAGCAATCAATTTTCATGACATTTTGAGGGTCGAGAAACTACTTTTTTAGATTTTTATTTTAAAAAATAATTGAAATTAAATTGATGAACATTTAAAGTTGTTTTACTGAGGACATGGATGGATTGACGGAGTGAAGGATGGGCATGAAATTTGATAAATGGATTGGATGGAGCTACGCATGGATGGATGGATGGATGGATGGATGGATGGATGGATGGGTGGGTGGGTGGGTGGATGGATGGATGGATGGATGGATGGATGGATGGATGGATGGATGGATGGATGGATGGATGGATGGATGGATTGATGGATGGATGGATGGATGGATGGATGGATGGATGGATGGATGGATGGATGGATGGATGGATGGATGGATGGATGGATGGATGGATGGATGGATGGATGGATGGATGGATGGATGGATGGATGGATGGACGGATGGATGGATGGATGGATGGATGGATGGATGGATGGATGGATGGATGGATGGATGGATGGACGGATGGATGGATGGATGGATGGATGGATGGATGGATGGGTGGGTGGATGGATGAACTGACGGTGAGTGTCAAGAGAGTCACACGAGCCCCAGGTGGATCTTGAATCTCGGCACTGATGGTCACGTGGATCATCTGATGACAGGTTGATGGAATAATGGAGATTTAAATCCACCAATAACATCTTCCCTCGTACATCATCCACGGGATCATCTATCCTACTTCCACTTATTTTTTCAAACCCAAACAAAACCCATCCATCCATCCGTCCGTCCGTCCGTCCATCCGTCCGTCATTCCATCCGTCCGTCCGTCCATGGACCATTGATTGGAAAGGCAATTGTTTTCCTCAGACTGGTGACGTACTCAGAATGCTCATCTTAGAACCACGAATCGTTAGAAGACCATTAATTCACCATTAGGAATTGACCTCCTCCTTTAAGAGCATCCGCAGACTTTTCCACCTCCGGAAAGTCGGTTGCTATTTTTTTGTAGCAGAAAAAAAATCCTTTTTTTCGACTCGGAGACAAAGGAAAACATTTGTTGATGTTGTTGTTGTTGTTGTTGTTGTTGTTGCTGGAGGTGGTGATGAGGACGACGACGATGATGATGACGACGACGACGACGTTGGTTATGTCGTTGATCTTTTTTGTGAATTGAGTAGACATAAAAAATGTATATTTAATATGGATTTCAGAATTTTCTGTCATGATTAGCATCGTTTGAATGATTTATATTTACCTATTATCTATTACTATTATTATAATATTTTGCCGGCAGTTAGAAAAATTATGTTAATAATAAACTTGCATGAGATCGTGTTTTGATGACGGTATTTGGATGATATGATTTGGGATTGTTATCTTTTTTAAATCGGGTAAAATGCGATAAAACCCACAACGTCACGTGACCGGAAGTGTAAAAATTGGAGGAGGAGGAGGAAGAGAACGTCGATTGAAAATCAATTTTCAGGCGAAACTGGTTTTAATTGCCCGGTGAACAACATTTGTTTCTTATTCGATCATTTATTCATCCTTCGATCTATCCATGATGGATGGATGGATGGATGGATGGATGGATGGATGGATGGATGGATGGATGGATGAATGGATGGATGGATGGATGGATGGATGGATGGATGGATGGATGGATGGATGGATGGATGGATGGATGGATGGATGGATGGATGGATGAATGGATGGATGGATGGATGGATGGATGGATGGATGGATGGATGGATGGATGGAGGGAGGTACTCTATGGATGATGAATGAAAGTTCAAGAAATGAGTGAGCTGTTGGATGTCAGAAAATTTATTTATAATAATTCTAACTTATCGACATTTTTTAAAACAAATAAGCGAAATTAAACAGACATTTGTATCTGCAAACTAACACTAATTAAATTAAAAGCCTTGATTGATAATAATAGTAACATAATTATTAAATATAATAACGATAATAATGTGATATTCTTATCATGTAATATTATATATTATTGTAATACATAATTATGATTAATAATAATAATATTGTTAGTAATTAATAATATCCTCGCATAATATTAGCATTATTATTAATTATATATTATTATTATTATTATTATTATTATTATTATTATTATTATTATTATTATTATTATTATTATTATTATTATTATTATTATTATTATTATTATTATTATTATTATTATTATTATTATTATTATATATTCCGAGAATGTTTCTACGTTTTCGAGTTCATTTGTCGAATGTTTCACGTGAATTTGAAATTCGAACTCCTTCGGGAGATTTACAATCCCATGACTGAGGTCAGCTGATTATAATAAATTATGACTGGCATAAATTATGCTAATGACCGTGACGCGAGGTAAACTATAATTAAGCTGTGACCAGGTCGTAAATAATTTACGACGTAATTTCTTTTGCTGTTCCAAAAATAATTCTGAATATTCATCAGTTTCTGGTAGCAGGTGTGGACAATAATTAATAAATGTGGCTCTGAAAAACATAATTGGACAATGTGAATAATAATAATAATAATAATAATAATAATAATAAATATTATGTTAATATATATAGCTATATATAATTTAACAATATATATTAATCTTTGCTGATAATTATAACTATAACAATTGTATTATAATATTATATTACTTAATCTCATATGTTCATATATATATTATTAATATTACGTTGTATAATAATGATAACCATCATAATTATTATTATCATCATAAAATGTTTTGTTTCAATAAACAAAATAAATTCACCCCAATCACCAGCAAATATTTTCACCGCAGCTACTTGGGGCAGGACCTTCTGAACCACAGGAATCTCATGGGCGTCCTCAGCGACAAACAACCACCGGCGACGACTTCCAACTACACCGACGACGGCAGCAACCGGGTCGACCAGGTCGTCGAACGCTGCCGACAGCAGACGCAACTGTTGCGCAACAAAGTTGACGCCTGCTCGCAACAGAACGTGGAGTTGATGGAGAGCATCGTCAGGGGATCAGCAGTCGGCCTCTTGGAGTGCCAGTGGCAGTTCAGACTGGAAAGGTGGAATTGCAACTTGCTCGGTGTTGATAACGATGCCCTGGATACCATACTCCTGCAAGGTATTTCCACCTTATGGTAATTTCATGTCGCTTTTGATGACGACGAAGACGACGATTATGACGGCGCTGATGAAGACGATGATGATGGTGACGATGATGATAATGATGATATGATTTGTTTTGCAATAATGGAGTCAGGGACGCAATGACAGTTTTTGACAGATTATCATCATCATCGCAAAAGTTAATCATATAATCACTATCATCACTAATCATACCCAACGGCATCAGTACCATCACCTGGAGGAACACTCAAGACGGCGAGGAGAGCCGAGTCTAAACAAAGCAATTGAAACCTCAAATCTCTTTCCAGGAGCAAAAATTATTTTCGAAGTCAAAAAAAAAACAGAGAAAAAAAAAACTCAAAGTCGCTATTGGACGATGATCCGTGCCGTCTGATTTAAAAATAGTAGCTTCAACTCAACGCCACCATCGTCGTCATCGTCGTCATCGTCATAGTCGTCGTCATCGTCATCGTCATCATCATCATCAACGCAGGTACGAGAGAGATAGCCTACCTGCATGCAATCACCTCGGCCTCCCTGGTTCACTCCATCACCTCCTCCTGCAGTGCCGGACTCATCAACGACTGCACGTGCGACCAGGTAACCACGACGACCGACCGACCGACCGACCTTTCGAATCGCACCCGGCGACCCCGGTTGCCATGACGACGCTTTCAATCGATTCAATCGATCGGGTTCAAATAGACAATCAGACGTTTTCAATCAATATTTTTGTTTTTTTTTTCGTGAACTGCTTTGCGATGATGGCGTATCGATTTGTTGCTGATTTTGAATTAATAAAATAAATAATGTTTAAATAATATTTAAAAGTCAAATAATATTTAATTTAAACGAATTTTAAACATTTAACAAATTACAAAATATTGATATTAAATATCCGAATTAAATATAAAAATCGTCGCTAAATGAACTATTTAATTGATATTTCACATGCAGTCTTTCTGTTCCCCCGTGACCTAAAAAATGCCTTCAATCACGTCAACCAATCGCGGAATTCAATCAATCATTTGATCCGCTGATCTTTGATCCATGATTGGAATCCCCACTTGATTAAATTAAATTTTATTAATTAATTAATTAATTAATTAATTAATTATTCATTTAATTTGCATCAGTCAGGACACGTGGTCACCTCGGCAGACGAGAGTTGGCAGTGGGGCGGCTGCAGCGATAACGTCGACATCGGCGTCAAGATGTCGCAGGCGATCATCGACCACCTGGATGACATCATCGGTGACGTCACGACGACCTCAGGGCCTCCCGTTCTGCCCTCGACGTCTGCCCCTCAGAAGGTCAAGAAGTCAAAGGTCGCCCCCATAATCACGTCAAACTCTGCTGGAGCCAACAGGACAACGAACTTCACGATCGACGACGACGACGGCGACAGCGACTTCAACGGCGACAACGTGACGTCCGTCGCCAACAAGCGTAAAATGATGACGACGACGAAGAAAAAGAAGAAAAAGACGAAGAAACAGGGAGGAAATTACGTCATCAATTTGAACGGAAGTTCGAAGAGCAGAAGAAATCGCAGAGATGACGTCATTAAGGCTAAAAGTGAACCGATGCAAAAGACTGAGATTGAAAGTCTCGCCAAGAGCATCAAGAATCTCGTAAATTTGCATAACAACGAAGTTGGGAGAAAGGTTGGCCGACTCTTTCTTTCTTTCTTTCCTTCTTTTTTTATTCTCTCGTTCGTCCGTCCGTCCATCCATCATTATAACGATGCCGGAATGAATCCATCCTTAAAGCGCACTTCCGTCCATCCATCACTGGACTTCATCCATTAATTATTTATCGCTCGACATCTGTTCACTCATCTCTTTTAACCATCCATCCATCCATCCATCCATCCATCCATCCGTCCGTCCGTCCGTCCATCCATCCATCCATCCATCCATCCATCCATCCTTCCATCCGTCCGTCCATCCTTTTTTTTTTAAAAGATGAAATTGTGATGAATTCATCTTAATCTTCTGCCGATAAAAGTTAAATCATCAGCTGCTATTTTTGGGTGCAAATTGATGAGGATCGATTTTCGCAATCAAATCGTGCTCCTTAATTTTCTTTTATTTTCCAATTAAACATTTAAAAACAATTAAAAAACAAAAACGAATTTAAAAAAATATTATCTTGCGTTAATTACTGACATTAAGAATGTTCAGGATAAAGTGAACTGACAAACATGGTAAGCATCATTATCGTCATCATCATCATCATCATCGTCGTCGTCGTCGTCGTCATCATCGCAATCAATAATAAATTTCCGATCAGAAAGTGACTTATTTTGAACAATTCAAGAAAGCGTCAAAACTGACGATGACGACGACTACAACCTATTGACTGAGGATGAATAGACGGATGGATTGATTAATTGATTGATTGATTGATTGATTGATTGATTGATTGATTGATTGATTGATTGATTGATTGATTGATTGATTGATTGATTGATTGATTGATTGATTGATTGATTGATCGATTGATTGATTGTTGAATGAAAGAATAAAAGAATGCCTTTTCACGACCTGCTCTAAATGACTCCAAAGAATTTTACAAGCGCAACAGAACCTCGTATCGTTTTATGTTTAAAAGTGGATCACATTTCATTTACCTGGATTTATAAGGAGCTGGAAAACAAATCAATCTGAACTTCTCATCCATTCTACCATCAGCCATCCGTCCTTCCGTCTATCCATCCGTCCGACCTTCTATACCTCGGTCTAACCACCCACTCATACATCCAACCCCTTGTTTCTAAAAGGACCTCTTTGGCATAGAAAATCTGATCCGGGCCATCTTTTCCGCCTCTGAAATCCTCTGAAATCGTCTGCTGCTGTTCCGTTTTCCAGGCACTCGGTTAAAAAAAAATCTCCGGTAACCACTTAGCATTTTTATAGCGCCATATCCGGTGACGTAAGTGAACGAAATACTCCTATGTCAGAATTGGACACCAACGTTTGCTCCATTTTTAGTCTTATCTTCTCGGACACTCGAGCGCTACAATTGGATCACTTTTAACCGTCCTTTCGTTTATCTGTCCATCCATCCATCTCTCAATCAATTGATTCAGTCGTTTATCAATCTCTCGATCATTTCGCTCATTCATTTGTCCATCACTTCATCCACCTATATAATTACAATTCCACATGCCAGTTCAATCCTTCACCCATCCATCCATCCATCAATCCAATAAAAGTCATGATGATACTTTCCACAACCACCATTGAATTGTCCTTGATCAGTCATCAACTTCGCAGGTGAGAAACACCTGTTAATTGACATCGATACCTGGATGTAACGCGTGAGTGTGATGATGATGATGACGATGATGATGATGGCCAAGCTGTGAAATTTAATTTCAAGTTTAAGAAGTCTTAAATAATAAAATCAAATTCAACTGAACAGGTGTCAATTTAATTTATTTAGCGCATTTTAAAAATAAAAAATAAAATTTAAAACGACTTTATAAGAAAACAGTTATTTCTAAAATGAAAATAATAAAAATAATTATAATAATTATAATACTCATGAAAACAAGATGGAAATACAAAATAATAATTAATAATTCTTCACATATTCATAATATTAATATTTAAACATGGGGATAAATATTCAATTTTCATATTTAATATTATATCATATTTTTTTTAAATATTTATTATTTAAATGATATTCTTTTAAATATTATATTTATGCAACAATTTACACTGACGGTCGTTAAATCCGTGTTCACGTCGGATGTTCATAAAATATTTCGAGAATAATATCCGAATTTAAATATTTAAAATGTTTTTATGCTATTTCGATGGAAATTATTTGTAATATTTAACGATTATTTAAATATTTATTCTTAAAATTCTTTTTTATTGCGAAAATAATTTCTGCCAACAAAACGAATCCAAAACAAACCGGCAGAAGCCCGAGGCTGTTTCTCGAGAAAATTGGGTTGTGATTGATTTGATGTTGTAGTCAACCATGGTGCCTCTCAACCGTGTAACCACAGTTTCAACCAAGCAATCAACCTTTCAACCGTGTAACCACAGTTTCAACCAAGCAATCAACCTTTCAACCGTGTAACCACAGTTTCAACCAAGCAATCAACCTTTCAACCGTGTAACCACAGTTTCAACCAAGCAATCAAAGTTTCAATCATTCGATGAAATGTTCAACCACGTAACCAAAGTCTCAACCAAGCAACCAAACTTTGAACCACGATGATTCTCCACAATGGGGCGCTATACAAATTGGCAGCACCACGTAATCAATCTTTCAACGATTTTGTCATCAATCAAACACATCACGCTGTGTCCCTGTTTTACATTTGCTGACATTTCATGACATTCCAAGTTCCTACCATGTAAATTCGAATGTCAAGTCACAGTAACACAGTAGTATCCAAAGTATCACGTACTTTTAAAGTACTGCTGTAGGAAAATATGAAACAACGTTATGTAACAAGACAACAAAGAAGATTTAAAACATGATTAAGAAGATTAATTAACACAAAATTAAATAATAAATTATTTATTTAAATAAATAAATAAATGAATTAATAAATAAAGAAATAAATAATTTAAATATAATTGATTACAAAGTTATTTTTTGCTTAAAATGCCCACAGTAAGCAGAGTCAATGGATTCAACCACGTTCAACCATGCAACCACAGTCGTCACTCAACCGTGTCGCAATCCAACCGTAACGTAGAACGAATTTAAGCAGTTCTTTCAAATGGATATTCGATTTCCAATTGCAACGGCAATTTCAATTAAGTATATAATAATAATAATAATAATAATAATAATAATAATAATAATAATAATAATAATAATAATAATAATAATAATAATAATAATAATAATAATAATAGCAATAATAACAATATTATAATAATAATAATAATAATAATAATAATAATAATAATAATAATAATAATAATAATAATAATAATAATAATAATAATAATAATAATAATAATAATAATAATAATAATAATAATAATAATAATAATAATAATAATAATAATAATAATAATAATAATAATAATAATAATAATAATAATAATAATAATAATAATAATAATAATAATAATAATAATAATAATAATAATAATAATAATAATAATAATAATAATAATAGCAATAATAACAATATTATAATTCATTTCAATTGCCCGATGTTTTGAGTGCCTCGTACTCCCGGTTGGGTCGTGAAGGAACTTTATAAGCGCTACCAATTTGTATAGCGCCCCATTCTAGGGTTAGGAAGTTGAATTAGGTTAAGGTCACGAGGTTATTGAGGCTAACGAGGTCACGGACTTCACAGGGGATGGGGTCACGTACAAAAGGTCGCCAGAGCTTGAATTTCATTGGTTGCTTGACCGGCATTTGTAGGCGTTCAATCACTCAATCACTGAGAACCGTGCAAGAACCAATCAACCGTGTCAACCTTTGTTGTTGTTGTTGTTGCTAATATTACAAAGAACGGTTGTCTCATTAGTTTCTCGCCCGAATTAAAGGCATTATATAAAAATAAACAGCTAATAAATTAAAAATGGAATATTATATTATATTATATTATATTATATTATATTATATTATATTATATTATATTATATTATATTATATTATATTATATTATATTATATTATATTATATTATATTATATTATATTATATTATATTATATTATATTATATTATATTATATTATATTATATTATATTATATTATATTATATTATATTATATTATATTATATTATATTATATTATATTATATTAATGATAAACTAAACTTAAAGTACATGGGAACTTCAGCAAGTCACGTCTGATGCTTGCTTTTGTGACGCTTTCATTAAAAAAATATTTGAATTTTTATTGAAATTCAAACATTTTTTAAACGTTTTGCAAGCCCTTCCGACAGGACGGAAATAGTTGTTTAAATGGAAACTTTATTTATTTATTTATTTATTTAATAACAAAAAAAATTTGGTTTTAATTATAATTTTATGAGAACGAACTACGAAGTCATTAATTGTACGAAGTCCTCAAGTCGTAATTAGCGGGTGGATGGATGGACGGACGGATGGATGGACGGATGGATGGATGGATGGATGGATGGATGGATGGATGGATGGATGGATGGATGGATGGATGGATGGATGGATGGATGGATGGATGGATGGATGGATGGATGGATGGATGGATGGATGGATGGATGGATGGATGGATGGATGGATGGATGGATGGATGGATGGATGGATGGATGGATGGATGGATGGATGGATGGATGGATGGATGGATGGATGGATGGATGGATGGATGGATGGATGGATGGATGGATGGATGGATGGATGGATGGATGGATGGATGGATGGATGGATGGATGGATGGATGGATGGATGGATGGATGGATGGATGGATGGATGGATGGATGGATGGATGGATGGATGGATGGATGGATGGATGGATGGATGGATGGATGGATGGATGGATGGATGGATGGATGGATGGATGGATGGATGGATGGATGGATGGATGGATGGATGGATGGATGGATGGATGGATGGATGGATGGATGGATGGATGGACTGATGGACGGACTGATGGACGGATGATAAATAACAAATTAAGTGAAATGTGTTCTGTCCAATGGAATCGTTGCCATCCATTGAACGATCAATCGTCCTTGAAAGACAATTCAACGCAGACGAATGTGACCCAGTAATGAAGTTGGCGGGAAACAAAAAAGAAAATAAAATTTCTAAAGCAGAAGACAAGAAATTAGAAACTGATGGATTGAGTGAAGTAAAGAATTAAGACGTGATAAAATATCGTACAATTAACTTGAAGGACGGATAGACGGACGGATACATGGACGGACGGATGGATGGATGGATGGATGGATGGATGGATTGATGGAGGGACGGACAGATACATGGACGGATTGATGGATGGATTGAAGAAAGACAAGCGATATTAGTGGGCGTGTCTCGAAACGAGGTGTGATGATGTCGTTAGACCCTCCAAGTGGCTTCACGTTTGGGTGCTTGTCACAGTTGGCATGGAATTATCTTAATTTATTTTCTTTGTTGGGGGTTAATTTGAACGACTTTTAATTCTTTCTTTCTGTCTTTCTTTTGGCATTCACGTCTTCAAAATGGCCTCATAAACTTCTGCAAAAACTTGCTGGAAACCGAGCTGTATGTTAGCAGTAATAGGTGCGTGGTTGTTTATGCACGAGTAGTTAATATATATTCACTCTGTTCATTCCTTTAATCGTTCATTCCTTTATTCATTCATTCCTTTATTCGTTCATTCAATCGTTCTCCCATTCATTCCCTTGCATTAGAATTTTTACTTTTTTTTTTAAAATCAATTTTTATTCATTTTTATTTAACAACCTGTTTCGAGTTCAATCTCAATTCTTTTCTTTTAAGGGGTCATTCATTCATTTCCATCCATCATTCATTCATTCATCATTCATTCATTTCCATCCATCATTCATTCATTCACTCCCATCCATCATTCATTCATACCATCCACCATTCATCCATACATCCATTACTTCTCTTTCAATAGGTCAACAATATCTCTTGCTGCATTACTATGCTGGGTTTATAACGATTCATGTAACCACTACGGGACTTAACTCTTTCATCCATCTTGTATGCATACACAATTTGTAATGCACATATAAAAACAAATAATATTTAATAAATTAATAATTTAATAAACAAATAACATTTAATATGCATTATTATTCGTATTAATATAATTATATTATATTATAACACGAAATATGAACAAATAATATTTTATGTACCACGTGATGCGTCCAAAAATAGTAAGAACAGCAGCTGCAAAGAATTATGGAAGTCAAGGAACCCAAAAAAATGTTTTTAAATAAATAATAATAATAAAAATAAAATAAAAATTAATTTAAATTTCATTAAATTATAAATTAATTAAATTAATAATTAATAATTGAATTAAAAAAACAAATTTAAAAATAAAAAGCGCTCCCCAAATTTCCCACGAAAAGGTCAATGGGTGCGAAAGACCGAATTGAACCCGGATTTGTTAATTTTTTGCACAACCTTCTGCTATCCTCAGCTTCTGCTTGTTTTATAATCAGCTGTAAAAGAATTATGCATAATTACTTTAAATTACAACAGGTATAATAATAATAATAATAATAATGGTAATAATAATAATAATGGTAATAATAATAATAATAATAACAATTATAATAATAATAATAGTAGTAATAATAATACCTACAGCAAAACGTTATTCATTAAGAGCTCAATAATTTATCAATAACAATAATAATAGGAAATAATAAGGAATTAATAATAATTATAATTGTGATAAGTGCTTATAACATTCGTGTGAACCTCTGGAACATGTGACATTTTGAAAATAATATGTTGCAAGGCAAATAATCTCGGACACACACACACACACATACACACGGTATTGGTGATGACGACGACGACGACGATACTACGATAGTGTTGATGACGATGAATATAGCGGAGATGATGATGATGATGATGATGATGATGATGACGACTACGATGATGATGACGATGATGATGACGACGACGACGACGATGATGATGATGATGATGATGACGACGACGATGATGATGATGATGATGATGATGACGACGACGATGATGATGATGAAAGGTGTGATAAAGAAAACCTCAGCAGAAGTGAGAAGTGAATCCCCGGTGGATTTGTAAACAACAAAACAAGTGCCGTTCAGCGATGGAAATCCTGCAGGATTCTCGGTGGTTGGTACGAGGCCACGCCGTCGCGAATGAAGACAACGATGGTGATGATGATGATGATGATGATGATGACGATGACGATGATGATGATGATGACGACGATGATGATTATGATGACGACGACGATGATGACGATGATTATGATGACGATGACGACGATGACGACGACGACGATGATGATGACGATAACGATTACTGAGGACGATTACGACGATGATTTCTGAGATACTGGTTTCCCCATTCTTGGTGTCCCATCATGGATGTGTAAATGAGAAGCAAGTGATAGGAAAATTATTCTTCGCTCATCACAGCATCTGTAAACAATACTTCACCAGTCATTCCCTCCCTTCATCCATCCATCCATCCATCTATCCATCCATGCCACCCATCCGGGCACTTAAGAAGGTCGTGTCAAAGGTCATCCATTAAGCAATCGTGTCACTGAATCGTGCTCCTACGTCCACTTATGGTTAAACCATTTTCTGAATTTACAAATTAATTTTTATTTAAAATTAACTAATAATAATAATAATAATAATAATAATAAATAAATAAATTACTTAATCGAATATCACAACCTAATTATTACAACAAACAATATAACAGTTGACAATCGTAACCATCGAGACGATGGTAATTTTTCCGATCGACATTTTCAGAAATTTATTAAAGAACTATTTAAATATTAAAATTTAAAATAATAAAAAAAAAGAAAATAAGAAAATTGAAAATCAAAATAAGAAGGAAATTGTAAACAAGTCTTAATGCCTCATTTAACAACCTTATTTTCAACAAATGTTTGATCATTGGACCGAATAAACCTTGCAAAACTTGACTTGTTATAATTAAATCTTGTTATAATTAAATCTCTTTATAATAAAATTAAATCTTTTCGACCCAAATGAGTCCATCTCGACGGTGATTGGCTGCAATGTCCTCAGGATGTTCCTAGTGCGTGACCTAGTTTAAAAAATAAAGTCAATAATTTTACGCCCCTTATAAACTAGGGTCACCGAGTACATAAGAGTATAATAATAATAATAATAGTAATAATAATAATAATAATAATAATAATAATAATAATAATAATAATAATAATAATAATAATGATAATAATAACAATCAATATCATAAAAATATTCAAAATTACTATAACATAATTATATTTTTATTTATTCTGGTAAATATTTTAAATTACCTCAGAATACATCAAAGAATAATAATTAATTTGTTGATATTATTATTTATAATTTGTAATTAAAATTAAAATGTTAAAAAAATTTAAATTTTAAAATTACTTCTTAAATACCAGACTCCTGCCTTACTACTGGCATGCCATGCATTTAAACTAGTATTACGTAATCATTGTAATTATAATAATTTATTCACATGCGACGTAAACATATGAAAGTCTTTTTCAACTATCAGATAATTTGCATATTATATGTATAATGAGTGTAATATAATATGTATGTCATACATTATATGATAATGTAACTAATTAGCATAATATCATGAATATTCGATGAGATGAAAGAATGAACCTGAGAGGAAATACTACGGCATTGGAATTGATTAGAGGTGTGAACTCCTGAGGTCAACGTTTATGGGGGCTTTAAATACAGGAGAGAGAAGGAGTAGATATGGGGAGGGGAGTTGTTGGGTGGGGAAATGGGTGGATGGACGGACGGCTGGCCGGACGAAAGGAGAGATGTATGGATAGATGGAAAGGTGGTCTGATGGATGGATGGATGGATGGATGGATGGATGGATGGATGGATGGATGGATGGATGGATGGATGGATGGATGGATGGATGGATGGATGGATGGATGGATGGATGGATGGATGGATGGATGGATGGATGGATGGATGGATGGATGGATGGATTGATGGACGGACGGACGGACGGATGGATGGATGGACGGACGGACGGATGAATGGACGGATGGATGGATGGGTAGGAAGGAGAATGATGAAATGTAAATGTTTGTTTAAGGAGTCTAATAAATGGTGACAAATAGGTTCACGTAATGATGATTGATGGTGAGGATGGCTAAGAAGTTGGAGATGGATTGAAGAAATGATTGATCGATTCTGTGCGACCAGACATAAGGATGGATGGATGGTTGGATGGATGGATGAATGGATTAATGGATGAATTGATGGATTGATGGATGGATGAATTGATGGATGGATGGATGGACAAACGACGGATGAGATGCGGAACAGATTGAAACAATTACTACCGGCAATTCCAGTCGATTGAACATATGTAACCAATCACGTCTCCTCCCACACTTCAATCAACAACTCGACCTTTGAACTCTTACCTGAACTCTCAGGTAACCTGAAATAATTTTATGGATGCATGCCGCACAGAGAAGTTTCATTGGTGAATTTTTAGCATGCCATTAATTATAATAATAATAATAATAATAATAATAATAATAATAATAATAATAATAATAATAATAATAATAATAATAATAACACCAATAATAATAATAATAATAATAATAATAATAATAATAATAATAATAATAATAATAATAATAATAATAATGATGATGATGATGATGATGATGATGACGACAACGCCGATGATGCTGAGATAGACATAAATAGTCATTTGTAATCGCATTTAGGACTCGTTGCACTTCGTTGACGCCAAAAATGTAATGGTGATGATGACGATGAAGATGAAGACGATGACGATGGTGACGGTTGTCAAGGTGATGGGGTATGCTAATTATTCGATAGAGTAACGGTGGTAATGAGAGTAAACGTGACGTTAGAAAAATGGTTCCTTCGGTTGCTATGACGATGGCGATGTTGATAATGATGTTGCTGATGATGATAATGATGATGGTCATGCTGTCGACGATGACGATGATGATGATGATGATGACGACGACGACGTGGCACTTACAAGTCACAAATCCGGCTTCCAAGTTGATCCTAGCTATGAAGTGATTGGATAGGTAAATCCAAAGTTACTATACTAACATGCACAGCACGTCATGCAGCGATGTCGTATAGTTAGGAGAAGTGAAGGGGAGAGGTCAGGGTCGATAGTTGGGGTCAAAGGTAAATGGAAAGGTCATCGGGCAATTTGCAGGGAAATTTCGAAGCGGTTGAGAAATGATTGCTTTTCCCAGCCAACAGAAAACTATTGAAGTGTTGTTCTGGTTGTTTAGTATCTCTTGTGATGATAGTTGTTGTTGTCGTTGTTCAAGTTGTATCAAGTTGTTGTTGTTGTTGTTGTTCTGTAGGTTATGTTTATCCATAACGGGGAAAACCCACAAACTATAATGAAAGTCAATTTTCTTTCAAATATTTCCGTTTTAAATTTAAAACAAAAAAACTGACAATTTTAAACACAAAGTCACTTAGGTTAACAATCGTGAGATGGAAATAATAGCGCTGGGGAGGGAGATTCGATTGGAGGTTGAAGGATTGCTTGGGTTGGAGGGTTGATTGGGTTGAAGGATTGAATGGGTTGTGAAGGATTGCTTGGGTTGAAGGGTTGAAAGGTTGATTGAGGTGAAGGGTTGATTGGGTTGAAGGATTGATTGGGTTGAAGGATTGGTAGGGTTGAGGAAAGCCAATGGAATTTTAAGAAGGTTTGAGAAGGATTTTGGGTGTTGATAAAATAAAACATAAAGTTTTTAATTGCTGGTGTACTGTTGGTTGTTCTGGTATGATTGGTGTACTACTGGTTGTATTGCTGCAGTTGCTGTATTGAAGGCAAGGATTTTGGTTGTATTGATGACTTTTCTATATCTTGATTCAAATCTGTTCAACACTTGTTGCTGTGTTTGCGTGGAGCACGTGACGTGGTTGTTTAAAAAAATAAATTTAAAAAAAACCTCAACAAATAGAAAACTGCAAACAACGACATGTTTACGTTCGATCTTTGACCCCACGAGAGCAACAATCGCTGATAAAAATTCCAAGTCGGAAACGAAACCGAAAGTGGTTTCCTGTTTCCGTTGTAGAAATTGAGATAAAGTCTTGCTTCCAAAAAGGAAGCTCTTGTTATGAAAATCATTACATATAGAAAAACTAAGAGTAATTATATTATATTATATTATATTATATTATATTATATTATATTATATTATATTATATATATATTATATTATATTATATTATATTATATTATATTATATTATATTATATTATATTATATTACATTATATTATATTATATTATATTATATTATATTATATTATATTATATTATATTATATTATATTATATTATATTATATTATATTATATTATATTATATTATATATATATAATGATTATCCAATTTAGGTGATAATTTATATTTAATAATAATAATAATTATTATTATTATTCATATAATACTATCATTTAATTATTTAATTATAATATTAATTATTCTTATTTGAAAGTTCATAAATTATATTCGGGTATAATATAAATTTGTATTATTATTATTATTATTATTATTTAACCGATTAAATCAGGAGGCTGAAACGAGCAGGGGATCCAAAAAATGGTTGCTTGTTGTAGGATGATTCGATCGTCTTAGAAGAAGGATAAAATGCTGGTCGATGGAATAATGGATGGATGGATGGAGGGAGGGAGAGAGGGATGGATGGATGGATGGATGGATGGAGGAGTGTAGGGATGGATGAATTGAGGGCGTAAAAATGAGGCCAATAAAGAAGTCTTAATGGGGCTCTCAAAGTATTAGATTGGAGGATTTAAAGATCCACATTTCTTAATGCAACCACTTGCAAAACTATTTATTCACGCCGACAGCTGCCATTGGACGTTCACTACGACGACGACGACAACGACGATGACGACAGCAGTAACAACAGCAGCAACAACAACAACAACAAATGTAAGGTCACCTTGTGACAACACGTGATTAATATTGTAAATTATTTTACAAATTAATTTCTTAACAATCGCAAAATTATCTGGCGGGTGGGGTAAGTGGGTGGATGGATGGATGAATCGAAAGAAGAAACACAAGTGAATGGATTGATTGACGGATGGATGGATGGACGGACCCATAGACGGACAGGACGTATAGATGGATTGTAAAAAGAAAAGAAAAAAGACAATTGAATGGACGGACGGACAGGACGGATGCTTGGAAGTATTGATTGAAAGAAGAAAGAATTGAATGGATTGATTGATGGATAGACGGACAGAACGGATGGATGGATGGATTGTAAAAAGAAGAGAAGTAAGACAAGTGAATGGACGGACAGACAGGATGGACTGACGGATGGATGGATGGAGGGAAGGATTGATGGTTGAATGGATGCCTGAAACGTCAGTCTTGATTGATTGGTAAAAAATTCAATAGGATGCTGATTGATTGCCATGGCAACAGATCAGATTTTTATTCCGTTGTTAGCAGAACTCCAGAAGAGATTTTAAAAGATGGAAAACCAAAATTTTTTTATATAATAAGAAAAATAATCGTTTTTATTTAAAAAAAAATATAATAGTAATAATAATAATAAAAAAATCGTTTTTACTAAATTAATTACTTTTAATTTTTAAACGAATTTAAATTTATTGCATAAAATAGATTTTTGATTAATTCAATTATTTGAGCAATATCACCATTATTCAGGTATTATTCATGATATTGATGTATACATATAAAATATGATTATTATTATATTATAATATCATTATTATACTATTATGTGTATTTTTTTAGGAAACATAATTTAAGATCGAGTTTTCATTAAAAAAAAAAAATAATAATAGTAATAATAATAATAACAATAGTAATAATAATAATAAAATATTCGGAATAATAAAATCATATTTATTTTCAGAAAAAAGAATTTAATTCTTGCCTTTGCCTCCTTTTTTGCATTTCCATTTGCAGACGATTTCAAGGCATTTCAGTTGCCATGGAAACGTCAAGTCAGATGTTATTGGATCCCGCGGAGGAACAGAAATAATAGTAATTGTAATAATAATAATAATAATAATAATAATAATAATAATAATAATAATAATAATAATAATAATAATAATAATAATAACAATAATAATAGTAATAATAATAATAATAATAATAATAATAATAACAATAATAATAATAATAATAATAACAATAATAATAGTAATAATAATAATAATAATAATAACAGTAATAATAATAACAATAATTTTTCCATTACCATAACAAATGTAATTTATTTATTTTACATTTATTTCGGCGAAGAGCAGACAAAACACAAATAGAACTCGATATGAATTTGTTATCCAGGAATTCCTGCCCTGCTGAGGTGAGATAAAAATAACCTCATAAAATTCCCCAATAAATTGAAAAACACTGGCAGCCAATGACAGGAGGGGTTTGAAAAGTTGGTCCGAGGTGATGATTTGAAGGGAACACATTTATGATATCCGAATGTTGAATGACGATTATGACGACGATGACGATGATGACAGAAGATGAATACGACGATGATGATAACTTGTTTCTCTTATCTCTGACAGATGGACGGACGAATGGATGGATGGATGAATGGATGAATGAAGGTGGAAATGATTGGAATGCGCCAGGAATCCGTGTAAGGGCGGAAATCCTTTTTTTTTGTTCTTCGAGTGGAAATATGGAGTCGTAACGTTGAATGATGGTCGGTAGGTTGCGAAACGTTGAATGCGGATCGAAAATATTGATAACATGGGAATGATAGATGGATGAACAGGCGGATAGACGGATCTATTGACGGATAGACGGACGGATGAATGGATTGATGGATGGACGGATGAATGAAGGAAACAAGCAAACAAACAAAAGAAAACGGGGTGGATGGATGGTTGTAGAATGAATATATACGACTATGAAAAACAGATGGAATTGATGAACAGATGGATGGATGGATGGTGTATGGAAAGATGTGCTGAGTTCCATGAGTCTCAAATCACGGTCTAGGATGGATGAATGGATGGTAAATTGATGAAAAAGTTGTAATCTTTTGTTAATTATTTCGGTGATTTATTTAAAATAATTTATAAATTTAAATATTATTTAATTTTTTTTTATGATTCTCACTGTAGCATGACAACTTAATC
>CM067538.1:1777500-1805000 GCA_034509925.1 Hirudinaria manillensis
GTCGTCGTCATCGCCATCGTTATCGTCATCACAGCCACCACCACACCACCGTCGTCGTCGTCGTCACAATCAACGTTTGAAGATCAAAGTAGAATCGTTCATAATTTTAAATTATTATTATTACTTTTTTTTACATTAAAAATTACTTTAATTAAATTTAAATTCTGTTTTTAAATGTTTTTAATTTGATTTACATTTGAATTTCAATCGTGAGTTTCAATCAATTCACAAGTCTTTCCAGGCATCATGACGTGTGAAGACAATTCAGCGCATTAATGCATCACTGATATAGGTCACATTCACCTGAATCTTTTTTACTGGAAATAATAATAATAATGGTAATAATAATAATAATAATAATAATAATGATAATAATAACAATAATAATACTAATACTAATAATAATAATAATAACGATAAACAATTCATCGTCATTAAAAATTCAACGGCTGACAAAATGTCGACAAACCTATCAATTCACGAGTGCATTGCCGCGAAATCGTGCGCAAAAGTCTTTGCTTGAATGACCTCATCACGGATGATGACAGCGTCACGCATGGTTGAACAAGCGCTGAAGGGCACCTGTTTTGCTTCTGTTTTTATGAAGAGGCGGGAATGCGGTCAACGTTAAACCGTAGGATCGTCAGGAAAACTAATCCCTCACTCCTATTGGCCAGATGATAGGAGAACCTTGTCGTCCAATCGTCGCCGTCGTCATCATAATCATCATCATCATCATCATCATCTTCGTCATCATAATCATCCTTATCATCACAGGCATCATCACCGTCATCGTCACCATTAACATCATTGAAAGCGTCGTCATCATCATCAAGGTCGTCGTCATCACCATCATCATCATCATCATCATCACTATTACCGTCATCATCATCATCACCATCATCATCATCACCATGGCCGTGATGGTCTGAAGTTGGACTTTAATTATGTTGATGGCGGTATTAAGTGTTGAGACTCCAATTGCTCCTCTAAACAATTCGACATCGGTGACGACGACGACGATGACGCCCTTAATTATTTTGTGGTAATGATGATGACGACGATGATGGCGATGATGATGATGACGATGATGATGATGATGGCGACGATGATGATGATGATGGCGACGATGATGATGGTGATGATGATGATGGCGATGACGATGATGACGATGACGATGATGACGATGATGGTGATGATGACGATGATGGTGATGATGACGATGACGACGACGTTGACATTTGAAAAGCGGAACGTAATGACCAAATAATTTATTACCTTCACAGTGGCGACGGGAGAGGAATCAAAGATGAGCATAGATTTAATAGCATAGAATTAATAGCAATAAACAAAGAAAGGGCGATAAATCGGCGAACAGGAAGTAAACAAGGACAGAGAAAGACCAAAGAACCAAATAAACAAAGAATAGAGAAACATTAGCGGCATTTTAAGGAATTATTGATAAATATCTGAAAATGCAACGCTACATAATTCGCTACATTTTCGAGCTAAAGTTGATAGAAATCCGAATAAGATCAATTTACCATAAATTCATTTTACAGTTACATTTTAAATAATTGTTTGAATTAATGTTATTTTTATTATTATTATTTTTATTCTTATATAATTCAATCCAAAATCTACTTAATAAGTTATTAATAATTTCAAAACAATTAACCCTCACATTTTTCGCCGTTTTTTGCAATAATATTAGTACGTAATTTTTTCGCATTTTGTTTAATAATAAAAATAAATATTTATTAAAAATAATTATTATAATTACAGTATAATTACAAACGTCATTGTGTTCCAATTAAACCACGCTGCCAAATTTCACCAGAGGATGCTACTGGAAATCTAAACCAACTTCCTTAAATATAAAATTAAAACTCAGTTATTATTATTATTTATAAATTTTATTGATCATAAAGTTGTTGCTTACAAATCCAAGACAACGCCTACCCATTATCCGCCCACCCGTCACCCACCCATCCACCCACAATCCACCCACCCAAGTTCCTACTCTGACTCCGTCACCTCATCTCAAACGCTTCATCATCTCTCTCGACTTTTGAAAGACTTTCAGTTCCACTTTCGAAACTTAAAGTCGGAAATTCCAGTCCCGGATTAACTTTCGTTATCCACGACTTAAACTCATCGCTTCGCACGATCAGTTTTGAGAACCGATTGTGAAAACTGAAAGTGAAAGTTGAAAGATTCCAAATAAAAGTTGTTTTCCAAATAAAACAGGAAATAAAAATGGAAGATTTTTTTTTAATCATTTCGAACAAATAAGCTATTAATAATATTAATAATATTAATTAATTAATAAATAAATTAAAAAGAAGAAAAATCAATGAAAATGCAAGAATTGAAGCAAATTTAGAAATTCAAATTAATTCGAATAAATTATGAATAATTTGCATGCAATTGAAATCAGGTCAACCAATAAAATTCGAGAGTTCTGGTACAGGCACGGATGATGCTAATCACGGACCAACCTTCACCACAACTGCAACCAATCACTCCAACCACTTCAATCGCAACCACAACCGACCACACCGACCACACTTACCACACCAACCACAACCAAGCAGCTTCAGCTTCAGCAGCAGCAGCAGCAGCTCACAGGACCATGTCGTTGTTCATCTCCCTGTCAAAGGACACGTAGGTCTCCGTACGTCCACGGTGTCCAACTCTCCTCAAGAATCCTCTCCTACATCTTTCGATCAACTTCGTTGGTCGGTGCTGTTCATTGGAAGCGTTTAAAATTGTTAACGTTTGTTGTTGTTAAGAAGTTTTAATTTATTTTTATTATATTGAAATCAATTAAATGTCTAATTCATTCAGGCTGCAACTATCCATCCATCCATCCAATCCATCCATCCATCCAATCCATCCATCCATCCATCCATCCATCCATCCATCCATCCATCCATCCATCCATCCATCCATCCATCCATCCATCCATCCAGCCAATCACGACAGATCGTCCTCACCTCAATAAGCCATCTCCCAGAGGCAGAGTTGGGGTACTTGAGTGCATAGAGTAACCACAAGGCAAGAAACAGAAGGACACCGCAGCCGAGCAGGGCGGCCGAGAACTTGATTTCATCCTTCAATGCCATGATTTTGTCCTCGTAGTCGTCGTCATCCTCCTCATCGGTCATGTTGAACTGCCTCACTCTGGTCATATTCTTCAGCTCGGATTTGTTCATCGGGACGAGAGTCGAGCACTTCTCGCTGCTGACGAAGCCCTGTAACGATGATGATAATGATGGTGATGATGACGACGACGATGATGATGGTGATAATGATGGTGATGATGACGACGACGACGATGATGATGGTGATGAGGAAGACAACCTATATTAAAATTGCGACTTAATATTTAATTTATAACACTAATTCACCAAAACAATCTGATAATAACAATTCCAGTCTAACGAACACGATTACCAAAACCAATACCTTCATCATCATCATCATCGTCGTCGTCGTCATGGACACCATCATCAACATCAACATCACCACCATTACCACCATCATCATCACCCATCCAGCACAACATCACATCACCACATCCTCCTCCTCGTCGTCGTCGTCGTCAACAATAACACGGTTAGTAACCATGGCAACCTACGTTGGAGTTACAGTCGTGCTCCAGCCACTTCTGTCTCATACGATCGAATCCATCCGAGCAAAGCTGAGCAGTTGAGCACCATTGGCAGTCCAACTTCGACGAGACTTTGGCACCAGTACAAGACTCGCACGTCTTGTGCTCTATGCAACCTTTAGGCATAGATCGATGATGATGACGATGATAATAATAATAATAATAATAATAATAATAATAATAATAATAATAATAATAATAATAATAATAAGTAATAAATTATTATTATATCATTTGTTAAATAATACTATCAAGTATTACTATTATTATTATTATAACAATAATATGTATAAAGAAATAATAACAAATATTATTATTATTATGGTGATTATAATTTATTATAATTAATAAATCATAATTGATAATGAGATAATAATAATAATTTAGAAATCACACACTTACATTGGAACATAATAATAATAATAATAATAATAACAATAATAATAATAATAATAATAATAATTTCCAAAAAGTTCGAAGTACTTGGTAGGGCTTTGATTTCGATGCTCTTGTACTGAAGGACATCGTCCAGTGGAATGGACAAGTGGTGGTACTCGAACACCACGCTGATGTGCATGGCTGTGGTAATCATCGTCATCATCATCACCATCATCGTCGTCGTCATCATCATCATCACCATCATCATCACCATCATCGTCGTCATCATCATCACAGTATATAATAAAACAAAACATTACTACAGCATAATGATGACGATGTCTATGATGGCTTTCGTCATTATAATTATAACTAACGATAATGATTATTATTATTATTATTATTATTATTATTATTATTATTATTATTATTATTATTATTATTATTATTATTATTATTATTATTATTATTATTATTATTATTATTATTATTATTATTATTATTATTATTATAATGATGATGATGATGATGATACCTTTTCCACCTGTATCTTCGAACAGGTAGTAAGCATCCGACAGTCCAACCGTGACCTTGTGCAGTGATTCACCTTCCTTCAACAACTTGAATGTTGTTTCTGGAATCTTCGACAACAATTCAATTCAATTCAACAATTCAGTTAATAAATTCATTAATAATTCATTATCCTAATTATCATTTAATAATAATAATTATAATAATAATAATAAAAATAATAATAACATTATTAACGTAAACATCTTCGAATATATGGTGATAAACGTCATATTATAATAGATACGAATAAACATAATATTCAACTTGCTGACAATATACTACAATAATAACATTAATAATAATAATAACAATAATAATAAGTATGACAATCAATAGTTATACTATAATTATAATAATACATAAGAACATTTATAGCAATAATTGATCATTATAAGAAATGTCTGCGCATATATAATAAATGAGTTTATTAATTTATTTTATTAATTTAGTTTATATACTAATTACATCATAATATTCAAAAGTATTTTTCAGAACCAAAGACACGATATGTACGGACCCAACTCAAGTTGGGTAGGGTTGGGTGTGGACTTGAGTGGATCTCAACGGACGTATTGCACTTCCGAGTTTGTTTCATTAGCGAAGATAAGACAGTTGTACTTTAGTACAACGTACTCGTCTTGGAAGTACTTAGGATTGGTCGCAATTCTTACGATAATATCATTTAATTACAACAATAATTTCTCTTAATAATCTTTTTTTTACAAATTGACAAATAATATCAAATAATGTTTCATATTGCAGCATAAAGTGATTTTAATTTTACAGTGTAAATTATGTTATTATGCAATAATTATCGAATATAATTACAATTGATTCAACTTCACTGCTGCCACTACTGCTACCGCTACTGCTGCTACCGCTGCTACCGCTACTGCTACTACTACTATTACTAATATTATTATGAAAAGGTACCAAATGCCTTTTGTTTTAATCCTTCTTTGACCTCATAACCCTCAGACGTGACCTTTCTAGTGCTATTCAATATTTGGTGCTATTCAAGTGCTATTAAGCAATAAAACTTCTGTAATAATAGTAATAATAATAATAATAATAATAATACTAATAATAATAATAATAATAATGATAGTAATAATAATAATCATCATCATCATCACTATTATCAACACGGATACCTTGTCGTAGTTGAAAAAGATGGAGCCATTGCTACGGTAAACAAGCTGGAAGGTGAATCTATCTCCTAATTTTAAAAGAAATTATTATTATATTTATTGTTATTATTATTATTCGTTTAATTATTATTATTAAATGTATTATAAATATGATGTAATTAATAAATTTATCGGTAAAATATAAATAAATCGCAGTTTATATCAAAATGTCTTTAACAATTTAATTGTCAGGTATTCTTAATAGAATCAGTTCAGCTATCAAATCCGATGTTTACGAGCTAAATATTCTTATAAGATATTATTTAATTAAATTAATAAAAAAGTTTAATTAAATTAATTATTATTAATTATATTAATTTATAATTATTATTAAAATGTTCTAAAATAATATAAATTAACACAAAAATGATTTTAATATAGCAGTATAATTTTTCAATTTAATCCATCAAAAGTTACCGTATTTTGAATGTCTTAGCTTCATGTTGTTCCACCAAACGATCAGAATTGTGCCTGAGAGGTTGATTGAACAACGAGAGGTCAATATCAATCAATAACAGATCAGCGTCAATCAATGTCAACCAACAACAGGTCAATCAATAGCAGGTCGATGTCAATCAATGATGGGGAAGTGTCAATCAATAACAAGTCCGTGTCAGTCAACGAGAGGTCAAATCAATCAATCAATCAATCAATCAATCAATCAATCAATCAATCAATCAATCAATCAATCAATCAATCAATCAATCAATCAATCAATCAATCAATCAATCAATCAATAAAGGGTCAACTAGTCAACTAGGGTCAATCAGTACTAGCTTGTCAACAACAATAATTACCTAATTGAAGATTTTTAAGTTTTCATTCGATCCAATACGGAAGGAGATTTTGATTCTTTTTTAAAACTATTTTAACCTATTTATCTCAACTGACCTACTTAAATCGAAGGTCATTAACTAATAACTAATAATTAACATAAATAATAATTATAACTGTGCCAATTAGATTATCAGGCAGGCTAATTATAATATTATAATCGGACGCACTGTTGGAAAAGTACTTTATGGTCGAGATGGTATCGTTGGTGGTCTTGGTTTCGAAGTTTGCCATGAGAGGTGCAATATACTGGGAATAGGTCAACTGCCTGTGGGTCATTTCGTCCATGTACAGGAAGCCTGTGTACAGGGTGGTGAAATTACAAATTATTATTTCGAATATTATGAATAACCCGGTCGAAACCACGGAAACATTTAAACAGACTTGTCTATAAACATCTATTTGCTTATTTAATTCAATAAAATATATGCTTAAATATTCATTAATGTTTATTTATGTTTATTTATATATTATAATATTTATTTTGTTTATTTCCAATAAATTGCATTTATTTCCCATTAAAACTTAATCAACTCAAACAATATACATTCATTTTCCGATCTTTCCGTCTTTCAATCAATTCCACAAATTCCACAAACTCTCGACAAATTAAAACATTAAAATAATTAGTTAATGTTAAATATTTATTTATTATAAATAATATTTAAAATAATAATTTAAAATATTAAAATAATAAATCAATTAAATTGACGACTAAATTGAAAAGTAAATCAATGAAAATCAAATCTTAAAAGAAGGAATGGATTGAAATGAAAGACAAACAAAACAACAAGACAACAACAACAACAAGACAACAACAACAACAAGACAACAACAACAACAACAACAACAACAACAACAACCTCCAGTAGTCACAAGAACCTCTTTGATTCTGTGTCCATAAAAGATGAAATAGTCCTTCAGGCCGATAGGCTGACATGAATAATTAATTATTATGAGGTCATAATATTTAATTATTAATATTTTATTAATTAAAAATTAATAAATAATTAATTAAATATATTAATTTAAAACGACATTTCATGTTAATAAGAGATTTGGTTTGTAATAGTCGCAATAATTAACATTAGAGTGTAATTTTAGGCCTGATTATAATTATTATAATAATAATAATTATTATTATTATTATTACTTCGGTGTTCAAACCTAGCCAATCAGAATCAACCTGGTTGAGTGATGATGTCTCTCTTGATTAAAATTATGCTAATTACATTATGCTAATGACATTATGCTAATTACATCCGAGACAAACCCTAAGGCTCGGGCAATACAATCAAAATGAAAGACGAAAATAATAGTGGGAGGAGCCAATACGGCACGTGGAATGATTTAATTGGTCAATGAGATCAGGTGACTCTTGTCCACCCGTTCGTAAATCCTGACCGTACACGTCCCCTCATGACTAAGCATGTCACGTGACACCAAAGAATTTGAAACCAATGGAAACCAATGTTCCCATTATCAATAGTGAACTTACTCCTTTAAAGAAATAATAATAATAATAATAATAATAATAATAATAATAGTAATAATAATAATAATAATAACAATAATAATAAAAGCAATAATAGTAATAATAATAACAGTAATAATAGTCATTTCTAACCTCTGCAATGACTTATGAATAGTTATAGCGGTTCTACTAATAATAAATATTATATAAATAATAAATACTATTAATAACAACCACTTCCCCATTAACGTCATTAACGTTCTGATCACTGACGTTATTCAACCATTAGTTTGTTTTTTTGTTCTTGGAGCGTCAAGAAAACCAACCAAGTGGCCACAAACTTCTGTCATCAGTTTTCTCAGCAGTACATCATCTTTACTTCTTAATATTCCTCAAATGTTATAAATTATTATATTTAATATTATATTTACCATTAATATACATTCGTATGCTTTCCAGACCATACAAATGCATTCAAAAATGTCTCTTTCAGACGACTCAGGCACAAAATATTCATATATTTGGTAGATTTTTGAGAGCTGGAAACTGAAATTAACTGCATATTTTTCTATTATTACATCAATATTTACCATTAATACTAATTAGGCCCTCAATTCCAAAACATGGATCAAGTATGGCCAAAGATGCCTAAAGATGGACAGTGACCATTGGACATCCATCACTTTAGGCACAAAGTGACAATTTTAAGAGAATATTTTATAACAAACAATTTCAAATAAAAATTTAATGATGGCTTTCTCGATGTGATGTGATCTTATTTATGTGAATTTATAATAAAATGCAGTAACTTATCATTTTAATAATTTAACACCTTCGACTAATTTCAAGTATTTTTTTTTATATAAGAGCTTCATGTATCGCGTTTATCAGTCATATCGACTCTGAAGTTGCTGAAATTTTGGAAGAGCCATCTGCTGAACTTTGATCTCAAAATTCAGAATAAATATCTGCCCAGCCGTAAACAGTTAATAATAAAATAAATAATATAGTAATATATATATAATATAATAATATAAATAATATATTATAAATAGTTAAATATTGGAGGTTAAGCGTCTTAAGCATTACTCTTACATTAAGAGACTAGTTTAAAGTCATACATCAACATTAAAAAACATTTTTTATAATTCTTATTAAATGCTTATTTTTATTAAATATTTATCAAATGTAATTTTAAAAGTTTAACAGTTAACAGGTACTTACGTGTCCAAAAAGATAGGAATCTCTGAGAACGTTGGCAATTGGTCCAGCCACATCAGATGTACTTATCCAGAAGCTCTTGTGGTGAGTTTGGTACCAGTAATAGGTGTAATTGTGTTCCTTAGAAACAATTCATTATATTAAGTTGGATTTAAGCTGAACATTCAAATAACATTTCTTGTAAATAGAAATGAATCTCAAAATGAAAATATATCTTAATAGTTTGTTATTCTGAAACTAGACGCTTTTGTTATTAGTAATAGAAATGAATTGGCTAAACACCTCGACTTTTATCAAACTTTTGTCTTCATTTTCCTCTATTTTCTCTTCTGTTTCTGAATTAGAAGCGGTTGTGTTTTTTCTTGCTAAAATCAAGTTTTGTTTATTTTTATGACTGAGAAAAATCATCAATTCTTCATCGGTTAAGAGGGTAAGATGCAAACGAATTAGTAATTCGAATCTACGTAAAAATGCTCATCTGCTAAGCCACTTTTGAAAGAAAACTTGATGCTCACGCAATGAAATTGTGCCGTGTGTGAAAACTAATAGTAACAATGTCAGCGGTACTATTTTTTTCATGTTTTCAATTTGCTTATTTTTGAAAAGTCAGTCTTGAACCGCCAAAAGTTTAAATAAACAGAAAACGAACGCCGTGACGCAGGGTCGATGAAAACAACACTCTGCCAAAAATATGCTTGAAAAATAAATTATTTTTAAGATGAGTTTCACGAATTATATAAATTAATTTGCTGAAATTTAAGGTAACTATAACAAATTTTGATGTTTGAAAATCAACTGTCAACACGTCTGAGCCTTGCATCAACTGTTTAAATGCATTTTCTTCTTGGTTGAATTTTACAAATTTCGGAAAATCTTTTATCATTTCCACGTAAAATATGTTTTCTTATCTTGCCGAATCCTGCGATTGCGAAGCGTTGGATTTCTTTTTAGCGTGTGGTTCCCTGGCGTAGTCAGTGGATAAACTCTTATCGAGATTCTAAAGATTGTTTCAAACAACAAAGATACGTATCTTGAGAAATTTAACAAGCCAAAAGAGAATTTAAAATGCATTTTAACAATATCATCATAGAGTCATTTTTAACAGAATAATGTATAAAAAGATATGTATTTCTTAATCCATTCGGGCCTCACTTAGATATAAAAACGATGATCATGGATGGTAAAGTTGCAAAGAACGAAGGTTAAGTAAATCCCGGCGATGGATCATTTTCTGAAATTTTTTTTTATAATTGTCAGTTTACTTTTTTTAATTGTCCATATTCAGGCGCTTTATTGTTATTAATTAAATTAATCAGTTTCAAATTAGTTAAGCAAATTAATTTAATTATGCGTAAAATTCAAAAATTATTTTTAATAAAAAATGTATTATTTGCAATATAATTTTAATAGCTCATAATTTTAGTTAATCAATAATAATGTTTTAAATGCTAATATTTACAATCTTTTGTATAGTATTGCTAGTATTTGTTTATGTCTTGCGGTTGGCCAATTTATTTTTCAGAAATATCCAGCACACTGATTGAATATTTTTTATAAAAATAGATTTGTTTAAATTCTTTTTTAAGTATGCCGAGATCTGATGACGATAACATTGAAATTAGACGCGACAAGAGAAAGAGAGACCATTCCGACGATGACACGGAAAGAGAAAAAGACGAACGAAGGCACCGCCACGACAGAGAACGACGAAACAGTCGCGATAGAAGCCCAGCACATCGCGATCGTCAGAGACGCGAAAGAAGCAGGGACGTCGAAAGAAGGCCTGCTGGCGATGACCGTCGACATGTGAGAGGTGAAGACAGGCGGCCGGAGCGATCCGGTGATTATCCGAGAAAAAGAGAACATCCGGACAACGATCATCGCCGAGAACCCAACATGGGAAGAGATCGTCCGAGAGGGGGGAGACCAAAACCAGTTTGGGGCAAGGAAGGGGAGGAGGATGTTGATGCTAAAAAAAATAAACCGCTCTTGGACAAGGATGGAAAGCCAATAGAAAAGGAGAAGCCTAACTTTGAAAAGTCTGGAAAACTGACCGAACACACGAACACGTTCAACGGAGTCGTCGTCAAATACAACGAGCCGAAGGAGGCTCGAATGCCGAGGAAAAAACGTTGGAGGTTGTATGCCTACAAAGGGGAAACGGAACTTCCGGTGATGCATCTTCACAGACAGAGTGCCTTTCTGTTCGGGAGGGACAGGAGAGTCGCGGACATTCCCCTGGATCATCCGAGCATCAGTCAGCAGCACGCGGTACTGCAGTACAGGGCCATGCCGTACACCAGGCCCGACGGCGTGAAGAGCCGGGCCGTCTACCCCTACATCATCGATTTGGAATCTTCCAACGGCACTTTCCTAAACAACGAGAAGATCGAACCTCGAAGGTACGTGGAGTTGAGGGAAAAGGACGTGCTGACGTTCGGATTCAGTACCAGAGAATACGTGCTCCTCTGCGAAACTTCCATAGACAAAGAATTTGAAAATGAAGAATCTGATGATTGAATTTGAGGAGTGATTGACTGCTTCCACATCACTTGTGTTGTGTGTTTGATTGTTGTCTTTATAAAATGTTGTGATACTATAATATATAACTTTAGTTATGTCAATAAAATATTTTAGCCATTTAGTTTCTTTATGTTTTGACAAGAAAGTTTGACGTGTCATGAGTTTTTAGTATTGGACACTTCAAGAATAATCTAATTCTTAAGGAGGATTGGCCTTTTAATTGGTTTTAATGTAAAAGGTTTTTTTGGCTGTGATATATTGATAAGGATTAGGAATAGAAATCCCCTGACTGTAAATCTGGTTAACCTTTAAGAAAAACCATTTGAACAATGTTTCAAATTTTGAACAATTCATTTGTTTATGGGGTTTGAAGAAGCATTTTCAATTACATTCATTTATGAGGACTGTGTATGACAAATTGCCTTTGTTATAATTATAATTATAACATCAAGATCTTCCACATAGAGATTCTTTGGTAAATGTCTAGCACTGAAGGCCTCCCACTGAGTTTACTATGTATAGGTGAGTCTGTACAATCATAGCATTTAAGAGGTGCAGGGGTTTGGATGAATCCCAGGACCTGTTTGATAATTTCTTTCTGATGGAATAGCAAATACTGTCCAAGAGCTGGCACAGAAATCTTGAGCCATTCTGGAGGTTTGCTAGTTGCTGATTATTATTGAATATATTGTAAATTGTTGAACATTTCAGCTTACTACGTAGTAGGAAAATATCATTTTTCTAAATTCAAGATGTACTTATTCCTAGAGGCGCGACGAGAGCAATCACTTTTCAACAAATTTTTTACTCTGAGCGGAATTACTACCTAAATTAATTTTTAGCAGGGATAATGAAATCACCCTGAGCAACGGCATCTGATTACCTTGGATTATGCCTGTTATGTTTTGTGAGTAATTCTTTAAATAGCAGAACCCAGTTTCAGATTCAATTTATCTGCTGCAATTGATAGAAGGCTGCCCGGTGAGGACAATTGAATAACAAATCTTGGGTTTCCTGATTCGCATAAAATAGTCATTGTAGAGGTGACATTTATCTAAATTTTACTTTATATAAATTAGTAAAGATACCGGTCTCTGGTAAATTTTATTTTCCAACTGCCATTCTCTTTCAATGTTTTTTCCTTTCGATCTTGTTACAAATACTTTAATCGTAATTAAATTTATTAGACATAAAAAATAGCGCTAAAATATAATGTAATTTGTATTTATTTAATTCATTCAATTATAATGCAAAATCGAACAGACGAGATTATAATTCGTCAAATTAATTTGAGTTTTTATCTTTATATTATAATAAATTACAAAATTAAAGAATCCATTCTTAGCCATCGAAATGACTTGCATGGTACGATACATATAAAAGCGCTTTTTACGGGTTGATATTTGATTGGTAACTGCCATTGCTCTCATTACGTTGGCTTTGTTGTAGAGTTGTCTTGCTGTGCCACACTTTAATTTTTAGCAAAAGAAATATGGCTGAAAGTCAGAAGTAAGACGGAATTTCTTGTACATATTATACGTAGATTATTTATTTATTACTTAATAGTGCTCGGACTTTTCCTCGGTTACATTTGTGACCGAAATGACGTGTTGAATTAAGTTTTAACTGTCGGTATTTTGCGACCATTAGAACTTTTCTAAATACTCAAATGGGTTTTTATGAATTCCCTTGTTTTGTATTCTTTCTCGCTGGAGAAATGAGGCCTTAACTCGAAATTAGTGAATTTTGCCTAATCATTGCTTACTGTCAACAGCGAAGATTTGGCAACCGCCATTCTGAAGAGAAAATCTAAGCCAAACAGATTATTGGTAGAAGATGCCATTAATGATGATAACTCAGTTGTTGCCATCTCACAGGTATGGTTTTAGGAGTAGCGCCTATCTGCTATAGTACATAACCACAGTTGGTAAACCAGCAATTATATATTGGTTTGATATTGTAAAGTATGGTTATGGTTGAACTATAGAATAACATTTTTATCTGTTTGTGAAAAGATTTAAGAATTAGTGGTTAGTAATTTCGTTTAACTCTTAGGGCAAGATGGATGAGCTGCAACTGTTTCGTGGGGATTCGGTGCTCTTGAAGGGCAAAAGAAGGCGAGAGGCAGTTTGCATCGTGCTGTGCGAGGATGGACTAGGAGACGAGAAGATCAGAATCAACAAAATCGTGAGGAACAACCTTAGGGTCAGACTTGGTGACATTGTGAGGTAAATGTTTGAATAATTATTGATTAATTAATTAATTATAATTAATTTTTTTTGTGCATAACTTAACAAACTGGTTACTCGCATCGTTTCAGCATTCAACAATGTCCCGACGTGAAGTACGGAAAACGCGTTCACATCCTGCCAATGGACGACACCGTCGAAGGATTGACCGGGTTGGTACTTGTGTTTTAATAATATTGCCCTAGTGACTAGTGACTTTACTTATGTTGCGCTATTTTAAAACCCACGGCATTGCATTTATGGAAAATTAGATTGATATGTGCTTATCTATGTGACTATATTACTGTATATGTCATTATCTTATACTTCAAGTAATGTAATTTCAAAACTGCATCCATTCCATAATTCCACAGAAATCTGTTTGAGGTTTACCTGAAGCCATACTTCCTGGAGGCCTACAGGCCCGTGCACAAGGGTGACATCTTCCTCGTCAGAGGCGGCATGAGGGCCGTGGAGTTCAAGGTGGTCGAGACCGACCCCTCTCCTTATTGCATCGTGGCTCCTGACACCGTCATCCACTGCGAAGGCGAACCCGTGAAGAGAGAGGTTCGGACGTTTTTATTTTCTGTCGTGACGCCCTTTGCACGTCTCTTAACTTCTCGTCATTAACCGGTCGTTGGCTAATAATTCGTTAGGAGGAGGAGGAAGCGCTGAACGAGGTTGGCTACGATGACATCGGAGGTTGTCGCAAGCAGTTGGCTCAGATCAAGGAAATGGTGGAGCTGCCTCTTCGACATCCTCAGCTGTTCAAGGCCATTGGAGTCAAGGTTCGTCGTCTTTCCGTCTCCTTTTGCATTCGGTCGTTCGTAGCGGACTACTTTGTTAAACGAAAATCTTGCGTTTTAGCCTCCGAGGGGAATCCTTCTCTACGGTCCTCCGGGAACTGGTAAGACCCTCATCGCCAGGGCCGTGGCCAACGAGACGGGGGCCTTTTTCTTCCTGATCAACGGCCCCGAGATCATGAGCAAGCTCGCCGGAGAGTCGGAGAGCAATCTCAGGAAGGCTTTCGAAGAGGCGGAGAAGAATGCGCCCGCCATCATCTTCATTGACGAGCTCGATGCTATCGCTCCGAAGAGAGAGAAGGTGACTTCGAATCTTTTGCAATATTCGGATGCCGATTTGAATGTTTTTTTTTAATGTTTGTGCATTCGTTTTTGTTTACATTTTTCGTCAGACGCATGGAGAAGTGGAGAGAAGGATCGTCTCGCAGCTCCTCACTTTGATGGATGGATTGAAGCAGAGGGCACATGTCATCGTCATGGCAGCCACCAACAGACCTAACAGCATCGATCCTGCCCTCAGAAGATTCGGTTAGTTATCCTATGAATTGGCTTTTCTGAAATTTGTCTTTTTGGATTCCAACCGCCATATTTTCTATCCAGGTCGTTTTGATAGAGAGGTGGACATTGGAATCCCGGACACGACCGGAAGACTGGAGATTCTCAGGATCCACACCAAGAACATGAAACTGGCCAAAGATGTTGATTTGGAGAGGGTAGGATAAATTATTTTATACTCAACCCTATTAATTTGAAGTTTGTATCGATCAGAATCTACGAACCTAGAATTATCAGAGAGCCAGAGGAGCAATTGTAGTTTGAGCGAGACAAATATTTCCGAGCATGTGAGCTAAATTCCGTGTTTCTAAACTCCAAGGTCGCTGCCGAAACCCACGGTCACGTCGGCTCGGATCTCGCCGCCCTGTGCTCTGAGGCAGCTCTGCAGCAGATCAGGGAGAAGATGGATCTGATCGATTTGGAGGACGAAGCCATTGATGCAGAAGTTCTCAACGCACTGGCTGTATCTCAGGAGGATTTCAGGGTTCGTAAAGGTTTTCAAGATTGTGATCGATTGCTAAACGGTCGAGTGCGGCTCCGACGTTAGTTAATGTCAATTAATTCTACAGTGGGCTTTGAGCAAGAGCAACCCCAGCGCTCTGAGAGAGACTGCCGTCGAAGTGCCCAACGTCACCTGGGACGACGTCGGAGGACTGGAAAACGTGAAGAGGGAACTCCAGGAACTCGTCCAGTACCCGGTCGAGCACCCGGACAAGTTCCTCAAGTTCGGCATGACCCCTTCCAAGGGAGTCCTATTCTATGGCCCCCCGGGTTGCGGCAAGACCCTCCTGGCGAAGGCCATCGCCAACGAGTGTCAGGCCAACTTCATCTCCATCAAGGGCCCCGAGTTGCTGACGATGTGGTTCGGAGAGTCCGAGGCGAACGTCAGGGACATCTTCGACAAAGCCAGGGCCGCAGCGCCGTGCGTGCTCTTCTTCGACGAGCTTGACTCGATCGCGAAAGCTCGTGGAGGAAGCGTCGGCGACGCCGGCGGGGCGGCCGATCGAGTGATCAACCAGCTCTTGACAGAGATGGACGGAATGAGCTCGAAGAAGAACGTCTTCATCATCGGTGCGACCAACAGGTCAGAAATTTTTTTCCCAGGGTTTTTTTGTTTGTGTTTGTTTTTCTGCTGAGAACACGACAACGATGGCTCGATTGATTATGTTTTATAATCGTGTTAATAAATTGAGACTTTCCTTGATTTTAATCAAATTATATTAAAATTATTATATTTTCTGATTAATTTGACGTTAATCGTGCCAACGTTAACACTCTTCCAGGCCAGACATCATAGATTCGGCAATCCTTCGCCCGGGTCGTCTCGACCAGCTGATCTACATACCACTTCCGGATGACAAATCCAGGGTGGCCATACTTAAGGCTAATCTAAGGAAGTCTCCTGTTGCTAAGGTGATTATTGATCATTTAATATAAATTACAATTATAATTGTGATATATTCGTTAAGCAACATCATTGGCGTTGCTAGCTTGATCAGTGTTAATATCTGCTATCTTATTATTATATAATATTTACTGTTATTATATAATAATATATTATTGCTAATCAATCCAGGACGTTGATGTTGATTACCTGGCCAAGGTCACGCATGGATTCAGCGGAGCCGACTTGACAGAGATTTGCCAGAGGGCCTGCAAGTTGGCCATCAGGGAAGCCATCGAGAGTGACATTAGGAGAGAGAAGGAGAATGCAGAGAGGGGAGCCACTGATATGGTGAGTCACTCAGTAGAATGACGTTCTGATGTTATTTTATTTTATTCAATTAATTTAATTGAATAATTGAATTTTATTCAATTAATTTAATTGATTAATATCTCCAGTTATTTTCATTTAGTATTTTTATTGTTATTATATATATTATGTATAATATAATAATAATAACTATATATAATATTAATATATATAATAATAATAATATGTTGAATATAATAACAATACTATATATCTATAATATTTATTTAGTACTATTAATATTATTATTATTATTACTATTACCGACTTTCAAAAAACATTTATATATATAAAGTTTTTAATAATTACATAATCATTAAATTAGTACTTTGACAAATTTTGATTTTAAATCATTTTATTTGTTCTTGATTTGAATTTGCTTTAAAATAACTCCTGGTTGGTGAGGATATGGAGTTTGATTTCAAATTACTTTGCAAGTGATTTTCCCCATCACTGATACTGGATGATATTATTAACATAATATTAATAATAATAACATAATGCAGATAATAATTCATATTTATATTAAATTGCCCTAATCCATTCCTTATAATCCAATATAATAATAGTAATAATAATAATGTAATACATTCTTATTTATATTAAATCGCCCTAATCCATCTCTTATAATCCAATGTAATAGTAATAATATTAATAATAATAATAATAACGTAATACATTCTTATTTATATTAAATCGCCCTAATCCATTCCTTATAATCCAATGTAACAATAATATTAATAATAATAATTACAATACATTCTTATTTATATTAATCCATTCGTTATAATCCAATATAACAATAATATTAATAATAATAATACATTCTTATTTATATTAAATCGCCCTAATCCAATCCTTATAATCCAATATAATAATGGTAATAATAATAACAATAATAACGTAATACATTCTTATATATATATAATAAATCACCCTAATCCATTCCCCTTTCCAGGACGACGATTATGATCCCGTGCCCGAGATAAGGAGGGATCACTTCGAGGAGGCCATGAAGTTCGCCAGGCGATCCGTGACCGACAACGACATCCGCAAGTACGAGATGTTCGCTCAAACACTCCAACAAAGTAGGGGCATCGGACCCAACTTCAGGTCGGTCAACTTGATCGGTGATCTGTTATCGATCAATTTTATATTTAATAATATTTTACAGTTATGTATATATATATTTATATAAATGTATATATTATATATATTTAGGAATATTTATATTCAGAAATATATTGTGGATGTATAATGTAATGTATATGTATTAATAGCTTGTTTTGTTTAGCTTTGTTTCTGTATTTTGGGTTTGGCCTTTGTTTTGAATTTAGAATTTTAGCATACTTGATATTTGATCTGCCCTTTGTGTGGCTTTCTAGCAATACACAGGCTGAGATTTGAATTCCAATCTTAGTGCTATTGTTACTGCTGGTCACAGAAACACTGTTGTTTCATTTTTGTTTTGATTTTATTAAAATTAATTAATTTGATTATTTTTCTTCCAGGTTTCCACCTGGAACTGGCAGACCAGCTGGCAGGGGTCAGGATGGACAGGCAGGTACTGGGGGTTCTCAGTACCAGGAAGACAATGATGACGACCTCTACAGTTGAGATTGGTGACCTTCGAGTTCAAGTAACGTTCGTGCAAACTTAAAAGCGATGATGATGATGATGCACATTCCGTGCAAAGTGGAATTGATAAACAAAAAGAAAAGAAAGATAATTCGTTTGACAATAAATAATGGACCTTCGTGTGTTTTTCTAAAGTTAGGATCGGACTTCTTATTGATTTCTCTGCTTAAAAATAATCGCATCCTGTCGTGACTCGCGCCCGTCGCACGTCACGCGTCGGACGCCACCTCGTTTAGAATAATATTTGTTTTTCTAGATTTTTTTGGAAAATTGCCGTTATTATTAAAATTGGAGGAGTATTTGTGCCGTCAAATTTTGTGGAATTTTCACTCGATGCTCGTCCCTAGATTTATTAAATCCCTCTGCGAGTGTTTGTTGAGAATCGTTTTGGTGATGCAGTTCTGTGTATTTTGATTTTTCAGAATTGGGTGCTGCCTTTTGCAATTTGTGGTGAGTTTAACTGATAACTCGATATCATTGTATCAATGATTAAGTATAGGTTTAGAGGCTTTGCTTGATTGGTTGACAATTTCGTTTTGGTGGAGTGACGTGTAGGGCTTGAAGTGATTGAGTTGGTGTGGGGGTGTTTGGGGCAGTTGGTTCAGTTTGCTTATCAGGGTTGGGGTTGTCAGGGTGGTTGAGCACACTATTACTTGTTAATGTTAGTTTCTAAATATTTTTCTGTAATGACAATAATTTGTTTTTGAAAATCTACAATGATTTAATTTTAAAAAGCTTAATAGTTTCGAAAACTGTACTGACCGACTTGTCGGCCAATAACGTAAACGAATTCCATTTTGCCGTCAAAATAACCATTGGACTAATAATACTAAAATGGTACCAAATAACTAAATTAATACTAAATAATAATACTGAAATAACTATTATATTATTAATTCCCGAAAAAGCATTACTGGAAACAATATTCCAAGGAATCTTAGTGGCTGGTTATGCGCCATTAACATAAATTACAGTAGTACAGTATCTTATTGGTCATCAAATTATGTTAATACGAAAGAAATTATAATAATTATTCATACCGAAACTCAACTAATCGAAGCAAGACCACCGAGCATCATCATTCAGCTTCCATGGAAACCCTGGAAAATCTAAGAAGGAAGGACACAACGATACGTGGTTCCTCTTGTGACGTCGAGAAGATGTAAGCCTCTCCGAGTCACGCATGAACGAACACGCTTCCTGTACACGTTCACGGCTGTCACGGTTCATTGGCGACTCAATTGTCCAATCGATCTTATTTCAACGACAGGAAAATATAATAAATCGTACGGGATATCTCTTTGAACATTTCTTTCAATGGCTTCCGTCGGTAGTTGAACGTTCAATTCAGGTATATTTCTCATTTATGGAGGGGGGAGTGTGGAAGGAGTGGAACCGTCCAGAAAGAAACACCTCCACCCCAAAGGGCTATGCCACCCCCCCATCCTTTTGCAAAAAACTGAAGCGACGTCTCCCTTCAATTCTATGGTGACGTTAATTTCAACGGGAAATAATAATATGTAATTTCAATAAAATATTTATTTCTAAAAATGTCAAAAGTCGACGACCTGGTAAGATAAGTTCAAGCATTTAAACCATAATTCGATATATTCGGTCGTTTATTACTGATATTATTAGCGGAATTAAAGCGTGTTAATAATAATAATAATAATTTTTCATATTTCTTTATTTATTTATCTATTCTTGACTCAGTACATTAAATAGATCCCCACCTCCCATAATAAGATGACATCTAAAACCTGTGGAAAGAATGGTGGAAGGAAACGGCCATGTTGGATAATGGAGGCATAAGAGAATCAAACGGACCAATTAACTGGAAGCAGGCCATTTTTCATATCCACAGACAGATAAACTCTACGTAGGAAGTCATGAATTCATCCTTTTTCAGATATTTACGCACCAAAGACTTGAAGGAATATGGCCGACAATTTAATGTTCAACCATGGATTTAAGAAGATAAGCCGTCCAATACTCCTCTGCCTCCTCTCTCTCGGTTTTTATTTTTCACAATTTCTTGTCCGCCATCTTCTGTCCGCCATCTTCTTTTCCTTTCCGAGGTCGTGTTTCACTTTTCAACTGAGACTTATTTCCTTCTAATTACGCACGATTCGCCATCTTTTTTTTTTTACTTTCGTTTATTTTCGATTCATTTTGGAATTATTTTGAAATTGCTTTCGTAAGAAAAACCCTGTTTATTTACGTGTTTATGTTCATATTTATTTAATTTTTATTTATTTAGTTATTATTTATTTATTTATTTAGTTATTATTTATTTATTTATTTATTTATTTATTTATTTATTATTTATTTATTTATTTATTTATTTATTTATTTATTTATTTATTTATTTATTTATTTATTTATTTATTTATTTATTTATTTATTTATTTATTACTTATTTATTTATCTACATGTTCAAATTTATTTACTTCTTAAGGAACTTCTAAAAATTTGGTAATATATGTGCTCATGATAGACCTAAACTGAAGGTTATCAAGTATCGATAACCAAGTCAAATGAGGTGTTGTTTACAATTAGTGCCACCACCCAACCTATTATTTTCATTAGCACTAATATCCTAGACGCTAATTATAATATTGATAATTATAATATTATAATTAGTTTATATATTAAAGATATATATATATATATAACAAAAAGATGGTCTATCTTAAGATTACCCTAACCTGTATTATCGACAATAAATTCCAAATGACGTCAACCATGACATCCAGGATGACGTCAACCATGACATCCAGGATGACGTCAACCATGACATTCCAGGATGACGTCAACCATGACATTCCAGTTTGACATTTCCAGATAATGTCTTGAATGGAGACCAGGTGGAAAGCTGGTTACCTTGATTAAACACGAAACATGCGCACCTACGCCATTAATGCGCGCGTTTTAATTTCTGGGAAGAATTCTGGCGCCAAAAGACCCGACGGAAAGGCACAGCTTTGCGTGACCTTTGTAATATTCCAATGACTTTGACCTTCTTATCAAGGGTACAATTTTATTATTAATTAATTAATAATAAAATTAATGTATTTATTTATTTATTATGATATTTAATAATACCTTGTGGAGATAACCTAGAAGCCAGATGATGCTATGGTTTTTAAAATTATTATAATAAATTCGATGACACTATAATAATAATAATTAATAATTAATGTAGTTATAATAATCATTGTTAAATAAATAAATGCTAATTAATTAATTTAATTAGTTAAATTAATAAGTAAATAATTAAATATTCAGTAAAATGAAACGCAATGAATCCCAATTTTGGTTTCGATTGGTTTTATGAATCATTAAAATCATGTAAGATCAGAAATTGTAAATGTACATGTCGAGTGAAACAGAAGGTGAAGGACCAATCAATAATATAATAATTATAGATTATTATAAATATCATTACAATTATATTTATTATAATATAATATTTATTTTAAATATAATAATCAGCACAATTATACATTATATAATATTAATAACAATAATAATAGTAATAATAATAAATAATAATAGTAGTAATTATAATAATAATTACGCATAATAATTATTATAATCATCGTAATCATTTCAACAAGCAAGTCACCTGAACCGCGTAGTCTCTCGAAATGAAGTCATTAAATTGATGAAGGAGATGAATTTGGCAGCATTTAGAAACATTAAATTGAGAAATTATAAGAAATTTCCACTTCAATTTAATAATAATAATAATAATAATAATAATAATAATAATAATAATAATAATATAAATAATAATAATAATAATAATAATAATAATAATAATAATAATAATAATAATAATAATAATAATAATAATAATAATAATAATAATAATAATAATAATAATAATAATAATAATAATAATAATAATAACAATAATAACGTCTGAGGGTCTTCGACAACACAGCATAAAACAAAAATATGGTGTCTTTATTTCAAGATCTGAGATGCATTTTGAAATGAACGAGTGTACAATTAAATAATTAATTAATTAATTAAATAAATAATTATTGAATAAAATGTTGGATGACGTTTCGGACTGTAATTAATAATTATGACTAAGAAAGGAAGCCATGAAAGTCGATAAAGCAGCTAAACAACGTGAGTCGTTGTGAGAGTTTGTCGGGTAGATTCGAATGTATGGATGGGTGGATGGGTGGGTGGATGGATGGGTGGATGAATGGATGGATGGATGGGTGGATGAATGGATGGGTGGATGGATGGATGAATGGATAAGCGGTAAGATGGAAGGGTGGATGACTGAATTAACGGATAGATAGATAGATGGGTAGTGGAATGAATGAATGAGGGCCTAGATTGATGGATGGGTGGATGAATGGAGAGGAAACGAAGAAACATGGCAACAGGAAGTCCACGGAAAGAACTTCAGCTTCAAAGATTTCGGAAGAATTCCAGCGTGGAAACCAAAGATAATAAAAACGCACTCGATGCGTCTCAAAGCTTCTGTGACGTCACAGAACCGTTGCCAATGACGACGGCGTCGTCTTCGTCGTCGAGGTGGTATTGCTGGTAGCTTTCGTTGCCTAGCAACAAGAGCTGAGAATTCGAGTCCGTCATCTCCTGATGGTCCTGCTGGTTCTGGTTATGGTGATGATGATTGCGAGGATGGAGGTGATGGTGATGATAGTGATGGTTGGTGGAGAGATAGTGCGGCGGCTGGTGAGAGTGGGCGTCCGGAGAGAAGGAGCGAGTCAGTTGTGAATGTGCGGCCGAGCGGAACGGACTTCCGGCCGGTTGATTCCGGTGCCTGGTGTTGTTCCTGAAAATGGCGTCGCACGCTTCGATGCGCTTCTCGTCGCTGGCGCAGCGTCCGCTCGACTCCGTGTCGTCGTGTCTCGCGTCGCCATCTTTCAACTCGAGCGAGTCGTCCAGCAGGATTTCCGACTGGTGATTCTGCGACACGCTCTGACGCCTCCTGGAAGACGTCTGCTCGAGCGTGACCAGCAGCGAAGCGTGACGGTACAAGTCCGGATCGCAGGCGTGACCGCCTTCGACCGATTGACGTCTGTAGAAGTTGCCGTCGTCGTTTTGCTGGAGTGGATCCTCGTGGGGATGCTGATGAGGATGATGAGGAGGATGAGGAAGATGGTTGTGATGATGATGGTGCAGGTGGTCGCACGATTTTGTAAAGTCACTGGAAGTCATGGGGTCTTCATCGTTTGAAATGCTGTTCTTGTTATCGTTGTTGTTACGGAAGTAGATGGCGTTGCTGTGCTGCTGTAGTTGCTGCTGTTGATGTTGTTGTTGATGTTGTTGTTGTTGTTGATGATGATGATGATCAGCCGGAGTGAAAAAATTCCTCTGTCCGTCTAGTGTGTCGTTTTGAAGAAAGAGACCTGTCGTCGTCACGCATGAATGACCGCGTTTCCTGTCCACGTGATTGTCACGGTTCATTGGCGACTCAATCGACTGTTCAATCTTATCAACCGAATCTCATCTTTCGCTAAGAGATGCCAACCGAACTCCAACCTGCTACCAATTAAGACTTAATTTGCTAATTAATATTCATCAATTGCCTGCAGGCCAATTATCAGCACGCATTGAATGTTGTGCCAGATTTCTGCACCTAATGACCTCCCCTTAATGACCCATTTATTTGTTCTGATTATTTGCATTTTTTAAATAATTATGAATAATTACTGAATGAAACTGAAAGTAATCGTGTTTTCAAGGTCGATAATTTAATTTCTGTGCCCGAAAAGATAAATTCGTAATCGACGGGTATCGAATGTGTTTGCACATTAATATGCTAATATCGATGATGGCTAATGAATATTGATGAGGTCGTGCATAATCAATAACCTCTTGTGGCAGAGGACGATGGCGAAGAGGACAAAAACTCCGAAAGCCACTCCAATGGCGACGCCGAGACCAATGACAACCAGGACCCCTAATTATGTTAATTAATTATTTATTTATTAATAAACAAATTAATGAATTAATTAATTAATTATTTAATATTTTCCTAATATTTTAAATTTTACCTCGTTTTTGCTATCACAATCATCATCATCATCATCAATATCATCATCAGCATCATCATTATCAGGACCGTCATCGACTGCTTAATATTCAAGCAGCAGGAATAATAGATTATGTTAATTTGCCATCCTACTAAATATGCAAATCACAGTTTAATTCGAATCGCTCGTAGAGGGGCGTCTCTGATTGGATCGTAGAGGATGAAATTCGGTTTCGGGTTTTTGGGAAATTCCAAGTTATTTTTAGTACTTATGGGTTTGATGGATGGAAAGAAGAATTGATGAATGGATGGACTGTCGAAAGGATAGGATAGACTGATGGATATATTGGAGGTGACGATACTTATTTTATGTAAAAAGTCTGGAATTAAATTAAAATTGCTTTTTAATGCAAGTTTTTCTTCATTTTAATTTTAACAATTTAATCTCATGCCACGAAATTGGACGTCAATTCTTGAAGGGTATCATCACCATCATCATCATCACCATCATCATCATCACCATCATCATCGTCATCATCATCACCATCATCATCATCATCACCGTCATCATCGGTAAATACCCGGATGGCGCATTTGTCATTACGCTGATCACACAAAGCAAACGAGGATTACAAGATGACCCGTAAAAATGACCTGACCCAGATAAAGCATTTGTTGAACCAGAACAGCCATTAAATCTATTATGATGATTAAAGTAGAAATTCGTACCATGCTATGATAACCATGGTGATGACGACGACGAGGACTATGACGACGACGATGATGACGACGATGATGATGATAACGATGATGATAATGGTGATGTCCTTAGAATGTCCTTAATGACCACGATGACGATGATATTTCATTCGCACAAGATCCCAGGTGCATTCGATCGTGTCCCCATGAAATTCCGAGGGAAGTGCCCTCATTTGTAATTCGACCAACAAGGAATTCATCAACCGTGTCCTCGTCCAATGAACCGAGACGAATTGAAACTCGACCTACATTACTGAACTGACCTATTTTAGGAGGTCAACACGTTCCGAATTAACGTCCTGTCCCCCGTTGGGAATTTCAGGATGTTACTGCAGCCGATCATCATCGTCGTCGTCGTCATCGTCATCATCATCATCGTCATCGTCATCATCATCATCATCAGAATCAATATTTATTATTTAATATATAATATATCAATTTCTTCTTTTAACTCCTATTTCATCACTTGTGTTGTTTCAAAGTGAGTCATTTGCTAATCATGGTATTAGTTAGTACACAACTATTTGGTAGTACTCTGGGTATTGGTACTGTTCAGGTGCACAAATGAAGCACTTTTTTTTAAGTAAGTGAAAACTGAGTACTGACTGTTAAATACAAGCCTGTTAAATAATGCCACGTAATTAATTTAATGAATTAACATAATCAGCGCAGCCTTAACATCATCATCATCATCATCACCACCATTATTACCATCGTCGACGTCGTCGTCATCATCACTTGGGATTACAAAAGACAGGACTTCCAAATGCGACAACTAACATCACCACAAATCACTTATATCACCCTCAACAAGTACATTTTAATTATCAACAAACTATTTTATCACTTATCTCACCCTCAACAAGTACATTTTAATTATCAACAAACTATTTTATCAACAAACCACACGTTCTCGAAACTACAACAGCTCCTAGAATAATCCCCGGGGCTCAAAATAGACGACCTCGAATTTTTTTTTAGGTCGGGTCGGGTCAGCAAGTCGCCCTGCCATCGGTCGGCATAGTGGCAATTAAGGCCCGGTGTCTTGGAGTGATAGGAATCTGGGTCGAAATGGCGGATAAGAAAATGGCCGCCGGTGAATTGTTGTGGTTCATGAATTATTCACAAATTTCATTTTATAGACACATGGCGCCAACGACCCTAGGGGTGCTTCAGTTGTGCTTGTGTGTGTGGTCTCGTGCTGGGATATGGTGTCGATATCGTCATCAAATGGTTTGAATAATAATAATAATAACAATAATAATAATAATAATAATAATAATAATAATAATAATAATAATAATAATAATAATAATAATAATAATAATAATAATAATAATAATAATAATAATAATAATAATAATAATAATAAATAATAATAGTAATTAAGCATAACATTTATTATAATCATCGTCAGTTGGTGTCAACCATTTCAAAAATAACAATAATAATCATAATCACAATATGAAAATAATAGTAATAATAATAATAATAATAATAATAATAATAATAATAATTTTGATAACAATATTAATTATAATGACAACAACATGGTTATTCACTTAACAACAACAGCATACTAAGTTTCAACCATCAACTTTACGACAGCAATGATGATAGTGGTGATAATGATATCATTATTGCTGATGACGACGACGACGAGGACGATGATGATGATGATGATGATGATGATGATGATGATGATGATGATGATGATGATGGCGGTGGTGCTGGTGGTGATTAAGCGGAAGCTCACCGTGGTTCTGAGAGCCACTATTATGCTTGGTTGACTCGAGCATGTGCATAGATTTCGTCGGAGGAGCTGGAAAAATTGGAAGGTTTCACACTTCAGTGACTTTCGTTACGAAGT
>CM067538.1:1812500-1815000 GCA_034509925.1 Hirudinaria manillensis
CTGGTTGGTTTTATGCGCGCGTGTGTGTGTGTGTGTGTGTGTGTGTGTGTGTGTGTGTGTGTGTGTGTGTGTGTGTGTGTGTGTGTGTGTGTGTGTGTGTGTGTGTGTGTGTGTGTGTGTGTGTGTGTGTGTGTGTGTGTGTGTGTGTGTGTGTGTGTGTGTGTGTGTGTGTGTGTGTGTGTGTGTGTGTGTGTGTGTGTGTGTGTGTGTGTGTGTGTGTGTGTGTGTGTGTGTGTGTGTGTGTGTGTGTGTGTGTGTGTGTGTGTGTGTGTGTGTGTGTGTGTGTGTGTGTGTGTGTGTGTGTGGGTGTGTGTGTGTGTGTGTGTGTGTGTGTGTGTGTGTGTGTGTGTGTGTGTGTGTGTGTGTGTGTGTGTGTGTGTGTGTGTGTGTGTGTGTGTGTGTGTGTGTGTGTGTGTGTGTGTGTGTGTGTGTGTGTGTGTTGTGTGTGTGTGTGTGTGTGTGTGTGTGTGTGTGTGTGTGTGTGTGTGTGTGTGTGTGTGTGTGTGTGTGTGTGTGTGTGTGTGTGTGTGTGTGTGTGTGTGTGTGTGTGTGTGTGTGTGTGTGTGTGTGTGTGACCGGAGGCGGCGTTTAACTAGGAAAAAAAATTGATGGAAAGAAAGATAGAATGGTTGAATGAATAATTGAATGACGAATGAATGAATGAATGAAGAAATAAAATAATTTATACATTAATTCTTAAAATTATTTCTCAGTATTATTTTCTATTGATTAAAATTCCTATGATTAAGTTACAAACCGCAGATAATGTTGCATTAATTATAAGTATTTATTATAATGTTATTATATTAAAATATATTATTATATTAAAATATCGTATTAAATATCATTTATGCAATTTTAATTATAATAACATTTATGATTTTAAAGTTTGTGAACTGCTCCACAACAACGACTGTAACAATTTCAACAACGCAAACATCAACATTGTTGCCAGAGGGTTTTTTTTTTAATTTTAAATTTAAAATTAATAATTGAATAATTAATTAATTAATTTTTTATAAATTTCCAATCAACCTTGGAAAAAAAAATTTTATTTTTTAAAGACGTAAAATAATATTATTCGTGCCATACTTGGGTATTTAAATTGTATTTGTTATAAATTATATTAAATGGTGATTAACGTTAATCTAATTTATAATCTTATTATGATTAATATATCATTAATTACTTATTATAATTAATTATTATGATAATAATAATAATTCCCTCGATTCACTTAAAACTATCCAGACGTAGTTTGTGGAGCTACAAGCTGGGTTTCGAACACGGCACATCACGACTTTGGTCTTTGGTGATGTAAGGTTACTAGTCCCAATCTAAGTTGCACTAGCACCAAAAGGTCAAATGTCTAACCTTTGACCTCTCGACTCCCTTTGGATGAAATATTTATAGGATTTATTATATTTTATTTAAATCTCTAGATTTTTCAATATTTTATTATATATATTTTATTAATATTTTCCTATAAATATTTATTTTTAAAGTTTATTTTAAGATAAGGCTTTGGAAAAGAGATGATGGAGTTTCATGATCTGATTTAAAGTCATGGCCTTCTTTCAGGACACCTAGGGTCACTTCGTCCGTTTATATTGGTCCTGATTTATGATTGTTTACTTGTTTATCTCTGTTTAATTTTTTGACAAATAATTTAATTTTAATACTGAAAGTAATAATAATAATAATAATAATAATAATAATAATAATAATAATAATAATAATAATAATAATAACAATAATAATAACAATAATAATAATAATAACAATAATAATAATAATAATAATAACAATAATAATAATAATAACAATAACAATAATAATAATAATAATAAACCAAGTAATAAATATTCATGAGCACGAATACCGTGAACGCAGACATAGCTAGCTTCGAGGTAGGGCATGATTTCCTTGGGGCAGTCCAGAACCGAGTGCAGGGCGGGGTCGGGCAGGTTGAGTTGGCAGTGCTTCCTACCTGAGCACAGGTGATCCAGGTGTTTGATGACGTCAGCGGAACAGCCGACGCTTCCGTGATCCTCCTTCATGCACCTGCCGAATCTGATCGATGGATTGAATTAATTGTAAAAGAAAAAAAGGTATATAATAATAATAGTAACAATAATAATAATAATAATAATAATAATAGTGAAGTCTAAAGTCGTTCCGGTAATTGTAGGAGCGCTCGGAACGCTAAGAAAAGACTTTACAAGCTGAGAGCACTGGTAGTGCTCAGCATTCATTCATCACCGGCTGTGAGACCGAGAAGAAGCAGGAAAAATGTGTGTAATAATAATAATAACAATAATAATAATAATAATAATAATAACAACATTAATTGTTTTAAAATAATCCAGCAATTATATTCTTATTTCTCAATAATAATGATAATGTTAATAGTAATATTAATAAAAATAATAATAATAATAACGTCATAATAATTGTCATAAAAATATAAAACAATTTATGCCACGTAACCCTAGAAACC
>CM067538.1:1820000-1832500 GCA_034509925.1 Hirudinaria manillensis
AACGCGATGTGTCCATGCGAGTTGAATTCTAAATTTATTTTTATATTATTCTTTGTCATTTTTATGAAATTTTAAGAATTATTTTTGCTCATATTTTGCATCATTCCAAGCCACTGACCACGTGCGTAGCCCTGTTTTATTAATATTATAAATAACAATAAATAACAATATTATAAATAATAATAATAATAATAATAATAATAATAATAATTTTTACAATGATAAAATTGTAGAAATTATAAGACTGTCCATCGTCGTCATGATAATGATCCGCTTCCTCCTCCTCCTCCTCCTCCTCTTCATCACGATCATCATCATCACCAAGAAATATTTGTGGCTTCTTTGCGTGTCTCGAAGAATTGGAGGCGGATTATTAAAGGAGACAATTAATCGCTTTGACGATGACGGTGTTAACACCTAATAACAATAATAATTAGTAATAATTATAATAATAGTAATAATTAGTAATAATAATAATAATAATTAGTAATAATGTTATTAATATTATTATTAATTGTTATTATTAATTATTATTGTAATAATTATTTTTTTTTTTTTTTTTTTTTTTTAGAGTTTAGAGTTTATTGAACAAACAATTGAACAAACAATAATGTACATAAGTACACCAACGAAACAAATTAAACTTAAAATACAAAATAAACTCATAGGGTCAGTCTTAAGGAAGCGCAAGCTTCCGCTAAACAGACTGGCCCTAAAAATCATAATATATATAATAATTATTATTACAATAATAACGATAATAATAAAAAAATAATATAATGTATAATAATTTAACTGTAATAATAAAACATTAATTACAAATTATCATTATTAATATTAATATTATTAATTTTATTATTTTATTTCCTTTTAATAAAAATGAATTTCAATAATTTTCATGAAATATTTCTATGAATATTTGATTTAACGACAAGAAACGCCATCCAAATGATGCCAATTCCAATGTGGAAATATAATTATTACAATCATAATTATTTTAAGATGATGACGATGACGATAACGATGATGATGGTGATGGTGATTACGGTGGTGATGATGATCACGAGATCTTATCTCATGGCGGCCGACTTTTGTTTACATTTTTCTGTCGAATAAATTATCGATCTCAATTTGACGTCCTCCATTTTGTCGTGACGTCATCAGTTCTTGACGTATGTCTGCAGGCCTTGTGAGGGATGACTGGAATCACTCACCACAAGATAATCTGAGTGAGTGAGTGAGTGAGTGAGTGAGTGAGTGAGTGAGTGAGTGAGTGAGTGAGTGAGTGAGTGAGTGAGTGAGTGAGTGAGTGAGTGAGTGAGTGAGTGAGTGAGTGAGTGAGTGAGTGAGTGAGTGAGTGAGTGAGTGAGTGAGTGAGTGAGTGAGTGAGTGAGTGAGTGAGTGAGTGAGTGAGTGAGTGAGTGAGTGAGTGAGTGAGTGAGTGAGTGAGTGAGTGAGTGAGTGAGTGAGTGAGTGAGTGAGTGAGTGAGTGAGTGAGTGAGTGAGTGAGTGAGTGAGTGAGTGAGTGAGTGAGTGAGTGAGTGAGTGAGTGAGTAATGGAGCGGATCTCTGAACGGATGAGCCGCGAGAGTGAGTGATTGAGTGAGCGAAGAATGAACTTTTCTGGAAGACGATGAGCAAATTTAGTGACACAACTGTAAACACTGCGGCGAATTAGCGTCTTGCCACAAAAGGGCATTTTGAGGCTTTTGTTTATGTGACCTTGTAAGCCCCTCCGTTAAACATGCCACAACTGTTTAAAAATTTCCTCCATTCTCACTTGAAAATATTTACGAATTCGTGAAGAGACATTCTTTTAGATTTAATTTCACTGTAGGTGTCGCCTTGGATTTTCCAGTTTTAGACTGAAGTTAGCCTTGGAATGAATGTTCGATTGATAGGATGAGTTGGAGGTGAAGATAGTTTCGATTGTGGCTGGTATTTCTGGTCAATTGATAAATTAAATTAAAGTAAATTAAATTAAATAAAATAAATGAAATTAATTTGAATAAATTAAATTAAATTGAAATAAATCAAATCAAATGTTAATGTTGCGTCATCGCCATCTTTGTTTAAATTGTATCCGATGTCGTTTAACTTTGAATTAAGTTTGTAAATGAATTAATTTTTCCTCGCTACGTTGTGAACGTAAATGCTTGTGATTTATTAATAATCGTTTTATTAAATATAATTTTTATAATTAAAAAAAAATATGTATTTAATTTATTCAGTGCATTTGAAGCAGTCATCTCTAATTTGTTAATTAAAACATCATTTCCACAATTTATAAAAAATATTCATTTAATTATGAGAATAATTCTAGAATATTAAAGAATATTAACTCCTTCCTTTCGAAGCCCATCATCCACCCATCCGTCCATCCATTACCCCGGGTAATCCCCTCACTTCCTCCTCGGGATGATCTCACTTGAGACGATTCTCATCCACTCAACCGAGCGATATTCAAGTCGTCCGTTTGCGGATCGAAGCTTTAAGATGGAATTAAAAATTATTCTTTCACGATTTTTGGGGGTTAAAAACCGCCCAAGTCCCCTCCCAAATACGTGGTGGGTCGTTGGGTCGGCTTGACCCAGTTGATTGAATGTCAAGGACTAAGTGTCCTTGGGTTCAAATAGAGTACTAACAAATTATTAAATGATAAGACTTATAATAACATAACCTTGGATTAATAATAATTATTATTATAATAAAATATAAATAATATTTCAGACTCAGCAAATCTTTTCTGCTAACAGCACTACTTGAAAATGTTTGATGTAAGCCAAATTATTACAAATTTTCAATAGATGGTTGGATGGATGGACGGATGGATGGATGGACTGACGGACGGATGGACTGACGGAAAGACGGGGGAGGACGTCATGGGGTGTCTTAGAGTGGAAAGTGTAAAATGATGAATGAGGATAGGAATAATTTGTTGGCGTGTGCAGAAAATATTCGCAACATGATTGGCTCCGGTGATGGATGGCTGGCACAAAACAGTTGAGGGGCACATAAATTAATACCAGAGGAGCCCTGCCCTTCTCCTGATTTGCTGCCGTCGTCGCATCACGTGACCCTGCTACTTGGCCCCTTACCGTTGAAACCACCCGCTCACCTTCCTCCGTCGTTCGTTCGTTCGTTTATTCGTTTATTTGTAAGTCTGTCGTTTTTAATTTATATTACAATTTGTTCTGAATTTTAACCATTTCCATTTATAAATAATAATAACAATAATAATAATAATAATAACAGTGATAATAATAATAATAACAATAATAATAATAATAATAATAATAATAATAATAAATATATTCTTGCAACAATAGTATCCAAAATCTTCTTTAAAAAGGCATTGTGAACTTTCTGAATAATTAAAAATAATGCTTGATGGAATACACCCCGAGGACCATTATTGACTTTTCATTGGATGACGTCACTGTGGGTACCGGAAATAAATATCAAAATATTAATTATAAAAATATATTGACGTATTTATTTACCAACAGCGATCATTATAACTAATTATAATAATTATTTATACTTATTATTTATTATTAATTAATTAAATAATATAATTAACAATAATTGTTATCTTAAAAATATTAATGTTATTATCAAGAACATAATTTCAAAACCCTAATTGGTATATGTATATGGAGCCAATAAGGTTTCATTCATTTCCTATTCTTTTCAATCCATCCATCCATACATCGGTATCTCCATTGTCCTCCTGTATGGCGTATTGGACGTGAAGATTTTATTTTATTAGTCATACCTGTTCTATAAATATAATTTAATATAATTGGTTTTTAAAAAAATTATAATGTTATTACAATTAATTATAATGTAATCATTAGAAATTATGAATGCTTACAATTATATTGTAATCATAATATATATTAATATAATAATTACCACCATCATCATCATCATCCTCTTCATCGTCTTCGTTTTTAATTCATTAAGGTATTGCTATGATATACAATTGAATCAATTGTATCGCATACGATAGCATGTATGCATTGTATTTAAGGTGTAGATTATACTAATATATTATTAGAAGCGTTGCCAGTGGCTTGGGCGCGCACCCGACAACCAGATTTTACCGTGTACATCCTTTAAAGCACTTTCCAAGACCAAAGTTTAGCGGAAGCTTGCGCTTCCTTAAGACTGACCCTATGAGTTTATTTTGTATTTTAAGTTTAATTTGTTTCGTTGGTGTACTTATGTACATTATTGTTTGTTCAATTGTTTGTTCAATTGTTTGTTCAATAAACTCTAAACTCTAAAAAAAAAAAAAAAAAAAAAAAAAAAAAATTATCCTTATATGATGTATGCATTGTTTAGATTTCAAGTTTGGTTATTGTAGTACTATATTGTATTATACAAGGTATAGCATACCATACAATTCATACAAAATACATAGACTCAAAGGAACATAATTCAATAAACAATTAGGTAATATATATATATATATATATACAGAGAGAGAGGAACATAATTTGTTGCACATTACAATACAATGTACATTACTATACATTACTATACAATGTATACTACGTTTACTCTGTATATATATACAATAATAATAATAATAATAATAATATTTATATATATATACATACAGAGAGAGAGGAACATAATTTGTTGCACATAATTTGATGAATTACGGGATTATGAATTGTATAATTATGACTTATTAATAATTATGGTATAAATAATTATCCACCAGCCATTATCAGAGAGTCAGTCACTGGTCAGTGCGTAACAACGTAATTGACGAATTTCCCCCTCTCATCCATCAACATCTCCTTTGGCCTCAATTCCACTCGGACAACAGATGTCATGACTGCTCCTGACTAATTGGCCAGACGACTAGGGCCATAATTCATTCGCTAATTATGCATCTAGGTCATTCATTTCAAGCGACCAATCACAGCGGTTCTCCTGTTTTATTGTTTGTCTCCGGGGCTCCGTTGGTCTCAAGGATTTTCTTCAGATAATGATGATGATGATGATGATGACGATGATGATAATAATAATATCATAATATTACAAATATATATAACAAATAATAATATCATAATATTATTATTATTATAGTTATTATCGTTATTATTATTATTATCGTTGTTGAAGTTTTTATTACCATATTTTTTCTTTGTGTGCCGTGACAGATTTATAGTAAAGTGGATACTGATAATGACGACGACAACGACAACGATGATGATGATGATGACGATGAGGAGGAGGGGGAGGAGGAGGACGAGGAGGAGGATGACAATCACATCCGGTTGAAGAAGTCATTTCGAGAGGTGATTAATGAGGCAACGAAGCAGTTTTCATCCAAGGTTCAAAACCTGAGTACTTTCAATGAAAGTTATTTTCAGAAATAAATTATAAATACATAGATTACATACACACGTGTGTTTGTATATTATTACATTAAATATTATTATATTATATTATATTATATTATGTTATATTATATTATATTATATTATATTATATTATATTATATTATATTATATTATATTATATTATGTTATGTTATGTTATGTTATGTCATGTCATGTTATGTTATATTATGTTATGTTATTTATGTTATATTATATTATATTATGTTATATTATATTATGTTATGTTATGTTATGTTATATTATATTATATTATATTATATTATATTATATTATATTATGTTATGTTATGTTATGTTATGTTATATTATATTATATTATATTATATTATATTATATTATGTTATGTTATGTTATGTTATATTATATTATGTTATGTTATATTATATTATGTTATATTATGTTATGTTATGTTATGTTATGTTATGTTATGTTATGTTATATTATATTATATTATGTTATATTATATTATGTTATATTATATTATATTATATTATATTATATTATATTATATTATAGCATAAATATATAAATCTGATAAAAACTGTTTTAAAATTTTTAAATATTTTTAAAATAACAACTTAAATAATGTTTATAATTTTTAATACTTATATTGAAATCATATGATGATAAGAGCCACATGGTGATAACGATGCTAACAAACAGCAATGGAAGTCCATGCATATTAATGACCATGGATGATAACATCTGACAGTCACTGTAACCAAATGATATGCAAATTTATGTTCACCGCGATGATGATGATGATGATGATGGTAATGGCTGTTGGTAACAATATTAAGTTATTTAATTATCATATTAATTATAATAACCAGTAATAAATACTATAAAGATTATTATATTAATTATAACATATTATAAATTATTATTATAAATAATAAGATTATTATAAAATTATAATAATGACAATCATTCCATAAATCTATTGAAACCATCACAATTGCATTGTGAAAGACATTTAAAGTTTATAAGTAAATAATTTCGTAATTAAATATAATAATAATAATAATAATAATAATAATTAATAATTAATAAGTAAATTTTGTTAACAAATAAAAACATTTCGTTAATAAATAAAATAATAATGAATAAATTAATTATCAATAACAACTAACAAATAACAAAGCAATAAAATTAAAGACAAAATTTGTAATTAAGTTGTTGCAGGGAGAAACTGATTTTCGAATCATCGACGAATCCACGAAACGGAAATGTCCGGGAGCGCATGCGCAGACGACAGAAATTCTTCACTTCCGTTCGACACTTGAGATCCGCGATTGACAGAAAGATAAAAAAAAACGAAGAAGACGAAGAAGAAGAGGAAGATGAGGAGGAAGAGGAAGATGAGGAAGAAGATGAGGAAGAGGAGGAAGAAAAAGAAACTGTCTTCATTCACGCCTTTCCAATCAGACTCTGATGTTCCAATTTGCATAATTAGGTGCATTAACATAATTTATCCGCAGTTATTTGGTATTTTTCGCTACAATTTAATAATTAATAGACTTATTAAATATAATTTAATAAATTAAAATAAAAAATTAAATATAATTTCTTAAATAATTTCCGACGATGTCGGTGGTGATGATGACGACGACGACGACGATGACATTCGACAACAAAGACGACGAATTGCGATGATGATAATGATGTTTTCTGATGTTGACGATGGTGATGATGATGATGATGACGATGGTGATGATGATGATGATGACGATGGTGGTGATGATGATGTTGACGATGGTGATGATGATGATGTTGATTTGGTTATCGTCTGCTAATTAACTTTCCATGTTGCCTTTCCGATGAAAGTGAAAAATAACCGGAAATGCAAGAAAAATTCGATAAACGTACAAAGGCTCATGACAATGTGCATGATGATGATGATGATGATGATGAAAATAATAATAATAAGAAGAATAATAATAGCAATAATAATTTCTTTTATTACAATTTATTTAATTATATTATTATAATCATCATAAATTTTATTTTGTTTATTTTGTATTTTAAGTTTCATTTGTTTCGTTTGTGTACATAACTGTTTGTTCAATAAACTCATAAACTCAAAAAAATAAAATAAAATAAAAATAAATGTATTAATTATATGATGATAATATTATCATGTGTGATAATAACACTAATAATAATGATAATAATAATAACTACAAAAATAATTATTACTGTTAATATAATTTTTAAATTATTGAAAGTAATGAATATAATATTATGAACTTAATAATAATAACTGAGAAATGATTTCATAATAATTTCATAATGAAATGATTTCATAATAATTTCATAATGAAATGATTTCATAATAATTTCATAATGAAATGATTTCATAATAATTTCATAATGAAATGATTTCATAATAATTATTTATTTTTCATTCCTTCGAACGTTTATTTTTTTTTTGCGTGACCCATTCTCCCCATTGTGGGTTGAAATCGAACTTCAGGGGGAGGAGTTTGGGTGGGCGTGGTTTGTTTTGTTTATTTGTTTATAATTTAATTTCAATTCAAACGAAATGGATGATAATGATATAATGATATGCAGATTTCATCCTCAGAGTGACTTTCCGGACTTCGATGGTAACGATGGTGGTTGTGGTGGTGATAATGGTGATGGTGATGATGATGATGATGGTGGTTGTGATAGTGATAATGGTGATGATAATGATGGTGGTTGTGGTAGTGATAATGGTGATGATAATGATGGTGGTTGTGGTAGTGATAATGGTGATGATAATGATGGTGTTTGTGGTAGTGATAATGGTGAAATCACTGAATCGCATTGCAATTTAAATTGAATTATTTAATAATTATTTTATTTATTTTAGTTTTAATCTATCCAGAAATCGTCGGAATCAAATGAATGTAGATATTATATTGGAAATACAATTTAAAATTAGAATATTATCTTTTTTAACAAATAATAATTATTATTTATAATAATAAAAATAATTTTTATAATAATATTATTAATAGTAATAATGACAACGTGACGAGAGAATAGAAACCGCGCCATTGAGGACCTTTCAGGAAATGACGTCACATATTTTACCGCCGGTTTTGTTTCTGGGATGTGATCAAGGAACTGGAAGCAATCTTTTCCACCATTTTTTTTATCATCGTCATCATCATCGTCATCATCATCGCCACCATTGCCGTCATCGTCATCATCATCACCATCATCGTCATCTTCGTCATCACAACTCGTGTGACCATCAACATCGTCCTCGTTCGCATCATCATCACCACTGTGATCATCGTCATTATCACCATCGTCATCGTCATCATCATCACTATCATCGTCGCCATCACCATCATCATCATCATCATCATCATCATCATCATCATCATCATCATCATCATCATCATCATCATCATCATCATCATCATCATCATCATCATCATCACCACTATGATCATCATCACCATCATCGTCATCATCATCACCATCATCGTCATCATCACCATCATCATCATCATCATCATCATCATCATCATCATCATCATCATCATCATCATCATCATCATCATCATCATCATCATCATCATCATCATCATCATCATCATCATCATCATCATCTTCGTCGTCATCATCATCACCATCATCGTCATCATCACCATCCATTATGTTTCCATCTATTTTTAATCTTGGAAGGGTCTCCTTAGCAGGGCTTCGAATGATGAAAATTTTCCTCGTTTCCAACGTGACGTCACTCGGTCACGTGTTGGCTTCGTTCATTTCTTAATTGTTCCTCCAGGCTACTTGGTTTAAGATTTCAACCATGTAATAATAATAATAATAATAATAATAATAATAATAATAATAATAATAATAATAAAAATAATAATAATAATAATAATAATAATAATAATAATAATAATAATAATAATAATAATAATAATAATAATAATAATAATAATAATAATAATAATAATAATAATAATAATAATAATAACAATAATAATAATAATAATAATAATAATAATAATAATACTAATAACAACAACAACAATAATAATAATAATAATAATAATAATAATAATAAAGAAATTTGTAATATTTATTAGCATTATTTTATTATTGTTATTTCAGTATTATATTTTTGTTATTATTATTGTCATTATTATTATTATTGTTATTTTTGTTGTTTTTGTTGTTACTACTGTTGCTACTTTTAACCGGGGTCTGGAAATTCCCATGTTTGAGTAAAAATAACTGAATCAGGAACAGTTCTTCATTGGTCGAGAAGAAAATGTTTGCACATGCGCAATCATGGGGTGGCTGGGTGGCTGGGTGGATGGGTGGGTGGGTGGTGGTAATTGTTGTCTCCCTTATTAGATTATACTGCCCTTTTCTTCTCTTTGTATTCAGAACTCTTCCACTACACGTTCCGTCTCTCGGCTTCTGGACTTTCCCAATGACGTCACAATGACGTATGTAGGACGGGACGACTACAATCATGACCGCCAAACGCGTCATCAGCTGATGTCATTGACCACACTTAGCTTCATCAGCTGCTCAGTTTTATATTTTAATAAATATGAGCTATTAATAATAATAGTAATAACAATAACAATAATATTAATAATAATAATGATAATGATAATAATCAACATCATACATTGGCCATTTAATAATTTAATAATTTAATCTAAGTATTTAATGAAATCTATGATAATATTTTTAATAACATTTATGTTATAGCTATTACCTTATTATTAAGATTAATTTTAATGTTTATTATTAAAATGTAATAATTATATTTATTGTGATATAATTAATATGTAATAAGTAAATAAATAATAATAATATTAATTTAATATTATTGTGATTTATCGACGTTATCAATATTGCATGATTTTTATAGTAATCATCATTATCATCGACATTATCATCATCGCCGTCATCGTCGGAATTTCCGATGCGGTTATTGCTTTCGCTTTCAATTGCTCGTGTCATCATCATCATCATCATCAACATCATCTTCGTCTTCATCATCGTCTCCTCTGTTTTTTCCGCTTGTGAAATCAAAGACAGCGGGGAAAAAAAAGTTCAGCGGAACATAATTTATGATGACGTCATCGGTCACGTCATAGATGCAAAGGAATAATCAATGCCTCCTATTAGGCACCTCCCTATCTCGAGTAGTTGGAAAATGGAGAATTGATTCGCTCTGATACGTGTACTATCAGAAATCGAAAGTATTAAATGCCCTCTCATTCATTCATTCGTTCTTTCGTTCGTTAAACCATCACTCACTCACTCACTCACTCACTCACTCACTCACTCACTCACTCACTCACTCACTCACTCACTCACTCACTCACTCACTCACTCACTCACTCACTCACTCACTCACTCACTCACTCACTCACTCACTCACTCACTCACTCACTCACTCACTCACTCACTCACTCACTCACTCACTCACTCACTCACTCACTCACTCACTCACTCACTCACTCACTCACTCACTCACTCACTCACTCACTCACTCACTCACTCACTCACTCACTCACTCACTCACTCACTCACTCACTCACTCACTCACTCACTAACTAACTCACTCACTCAATACATCACTCACTCACTCACTCACTCACTCACTCACTCACTCACTCACTCACTCACTCACTCACTCACTCACTCACTCACTCACTCACTCACTCACTCACTCACTCACTCACTCACTCACTCACTCACTCACTCACTCACTCACTCACTCACTTGAAAATAAATGTATTCAATTAAAAACCATATTTAATCAAGTTAATAAATGATGAAAATGATTTTTAAAAAATTGGAAATCGATGGTCCACGTTCTGTTCATACCTGGCTCCATAAAATATGACACCACGCGCTGTGCCTCAGGCAGTAATCCTAATCATATTGGTTTGAAAAGATCTCCATGTACAATATTATGATATTGTTATTATTGTCTTCATCAGTTATAAATAAATATTAATTATTAACGCTTTTGAATATTAATGGCCCATAAATTATGATAATGGCCTCGTATCCAGGTCATCATTATTGTAGCGCTCATTGTAAATATTTATATCCATCAACGATGCCAATAATACCTACTATCGCCATTGTAATGTGATAATATTAATGGCAAAGATGAGAAAAATGATGATGACGACGAAAATAACAATGATAACAAAGTGATAACGTTTGCAATCGGCAATGATCCTATCTATGTTGCCGTAACGATAAAGATGACCGCATTGAATTTCGACGTCGACGGCTTCAGGAGCGATTGGCAGCCGCTGAAGTCGCCGCAGTAGTCGAATTTCAAACTCCTCTCGTGCATAATTGACGAGCAGTTTTAAACATGTCGCTGATAAACTCGGCCCGGGACTGCATACATCCAGTGCTAATTGGTCTTTGCCCATCTTTTCCCACCAAAGAGTACTAAATTATCGCTCGGATTTTAATTAACCGATGCATATTTACGGTCTTTGTTTCAACGGCAGCAATAACAACAATAACAAGAGGAGGGAGAGGAGGAGGAAGAGGAGGAGGAGGAAGCGCTTCGTTCGTTCGTTCTTTTGCGAACGTGTTCGCCTGTCAAGAAACGTCTGCTTGTTTTTTGTTTGTTTTGGCGGTCTTTTCTTTCAACGGCGTGACCAGGGCTTTGTTTCAATCATTAGGCCCGAGGGGTTCAATTCGTATTGAAGATGACGTGGTTAGCGTCGTCGTCGTCGTCATCATCACCATTGCCATCGTCATCATCATCGTCGTCACCATCATCATCATCATCGTCATCGTCATCATCATCACCATCATCATCACGTTCGCCTAGTTCGACGCTGTAATGGACATGAGAATTGAAATTAAAAACTATAAACAAACAATTCCATACAATTTAAATCTTTTGAGAGTATTAATTTTTTTTTTTTAAATTTAATTTGAATTTTTATTATAAACAAACTCAGTGAAATAACTTTATTATTGGCAATATTTAAAAATAATAAAAGAGAACTTTATTATTTAGAATTTTAAATTTATTATTTAAATTTAATTATTATTATTTAAATGAAAT